>VWZW01000176.1:59959-354613 GCA_013397115.1 Edolisoma coerulescens
CCTCTCCTCTCAAGTGATGCAGTGTGACCAGGGTCTTTCCATTGCCCTGCCAGCACCCCCATAACACTGTGCATTCAAGGACTTTCGAAGACTGGATTGTAGCTTGAACAAGACTTGAGAATCTGCCATCACGTCACCATTCAGCGCTGTCGTGGGTTTTTTTGGTTTGGATAGAGGATGCTCTTCCCAAACCCACTACAAGCTCTGCCAGCAGCAGGAGACTTCCAAGTCTTCCACAGCAACGACAAGTTTGGCACGGAAAAGCCCAGACATGAAACACTCATGGCAGTGAGCCGTGGCTTGACACGGAAGCAGAGGACGCACGACTGGGAAAAGCTCACAGGAAGGGCATGACGACAACCATGCGGATGAGTTGATGCAACAGCAGCTGGGCCTTGCAGTTAACAACAGTTCCCTGCATCCTCCCTCCCCCTTGTTCCTTTGACTCTACTGGGGCTCCGGTGGTTTGAAGCCTCTCGGGTTAGTAGAAGTTACCGTAGAAGTTACAGCGTCAAGGGTGGCACTTTTGGAGCAAGTTTGCACAAAACTGGAGGTGATGCTGTCAAACCCCTTGCTCGTGGTGTGTTGGGTAACAGGACATCTCTTCAAGGCTCAGGGGCCACAGGGGGAAAAGTCAAGAGAGGGTCGAGGGCTCTCAGGGCCCCTGCTGGGTTATGTGGCTCTTGTTTCTAAGGATGGGGTCCTCGTAACTGCTAGCGCAAGGTGGTGTGGAGTTTTCCAAGGGTAAGCCCTGCTGTTGGTATCCATAGTTGACATTCCCACAGGGGAAGTGGCGGAGCCTAAAGAGAGGCACTTCTTTAACACTTGCGGTTAGGGAAGATGGCTCTAAGAGCAGGGAGGAGCCTGGCAGCCTGCCAGTCACAATGTTGGGCCCCACAGTACAGTTTCCTTCCTGTCCCAAATTCTCCCTCTCGGGCCTCTCCTTCTCCAGCAGAGAACTGTTTTTGCTGGCCTGCTTCTCCGCAAACCAGGAACCGTAGGTTGGGTTCCAGAGGTTGGTGGGCTTGTTTCTGGAGCCCCGGCTTTTGTGCAGCTCGGAAGGGGGATTGGACTGGGCATAGGCCATGTTGATGTGTCCCCCTCCTGTGGCTGACTGCACCTTCCCCAGCCCTGGCTGTTCCAAGGCTCCCACTTTCCCTAGAGATTTTCCGGCAGTGATGGCTGACGGCAGGGGTGGTGGAGATGGCAGGGTTTGCTTATCATCCTTTCTGTCTTGGTGTGTTGAGACCAAGAGAGGAGGAATTCCTTCTGGATCGTCGGGGCGCATCGCCACCTTCTCCTCCTCCTCAGCCGATGGGCCGTATTCTACCGGCAAGGCGGTGTTGATGACATCAGGATCCTGCCAGAGGGAACAATGGGAGTTTCTCAAAGTCTGCAGCCATCACACATTGAAGGACACATCTAGCAGCTGTCATGCCATGATCTCAACACATCCCACCACCCAGAGCCCACATTCCATGAAGAGGGGATGCAGACAAAGTGCAGTTAGGTGTGAGATGCAACAGGATATCCTTAAAATCCAACTCTTTTAAAAAAAAGTAACCCTTAAACTCACCATAGAACAACAGAGGCAAAAAACCAATGAAAAGCATTTTTTATGTCCAGTGAAATTTCCTGTGGGAATGTTTTTTTGAATCTATCTAATCTTGGAGTTCATAACACTCAGATAATACTGAGAAAGTTGGAGCCATGAAAGTATTGCCTCCACACAACGAGGGAGGAATGGGAATGCAGAGAGAAGACGATACTGGCAGACCCCTTGAAGCCTGAATCCATGGGGACTGTGGTTCTGAGCTATTTAGGCAGTTTTGAAAATTAAACTGAGAGAAAATGCAGTGATCCTGGCAACCTTTACTTTATTGCTAGACACCATGGCAAGCTACAGACAGCAGAAAAAAATGCCTCCCAATACCAGGATCCAAACACACATAAAAACCAGATCGAGCTTCCCAAACCCCAAGGGAAAGCAAACTGACTGAGGCAGATGGCAGTGAGGCCATACAAGGAGCCTGCACTGATGCAGGCAGGAGAACATTTTCCAAACTGCTCTACTCCTCACAAGCTAAACTGGTGGTAAAAAGTAAGTAAATCATATTTTGGCCTGGAAAGCCAACCACATCTTTTCCCTGTTGCCCAGCCTGAGAATCACCACTCCTTCAGCCTGGCCATCTCCACCTGCCTTCTCCAGTGCTGTCAGATTCAAAAAATTGCCAACAGCTGCTGAAACCACCTGCAAAAGGTGCTCTGAGCTGGGACCATTTCTGTTCAGTGCTGACTATGCCTCAAGGGTAAACACTGCAATGGGGTGGCTGGGATGAGGCAAGTGAAAGCAGTGCAGGTGCTGACCTGTCTTTTTGCTCTTTTGCTTGTTGGAATCTGTGCCTTTATAAGCAGAAGCAGAGCTACAAGTGTGCTCTTTGTAAGCCTGTGCCTTTCAACAGCGAAAGACTAGAAGGATCAAGCACCTGACGAGGTAAATATCCCAGCCAGGGGTCCCAGGCTGACATCAGCCTCCCTGGACTGCTGACTGCAGTGCTGCCTCCTCATCTCGTGTCCTGGCTTATCTAGACAGCTCCTCAAGAAGAACCCTCTCCACCCCTCTCCTCCAAGGCGAGTGAGCACAGATACCTGAGTGCAGTACTCAATCCTCTCCAGGATTATGGCAAAGTTTGGCCGGTCTTCAGGCTGGTGCTGCCAACACTGGGTCATAATGCGGTAGCTGGAAGGGCAGAACAGGAGATGTTCATGAATAGCAGATCCCGTGGGATGTGACAACTACTCATGGCAGCTTAGGAATCATAAACATTCATCACCACTCTTGCTTCTAACAAATGAGCGTTCTCTGCCTTCCCTGGAGTTGGACAACTGATGCACTGGTAACCACTGGAATGTGATCACCAGTGGGGTGACATCCACAGACTTTCAGAGAAATAACTCATCCACCTGAAATCCCTTGGACAATACACTAAAGGTACTAAAGGTACCTGCCCACTAAAGATAGGCAGGGCTGCAGATAAAGGAGCCCAGTTTTCCCTGCTTGTGAACAGTCTTAGGCATTAAAGTTTCACAGCTAACCTAAGATACAGAAATATTGTGTCATCTTTGACCAAACAAGCAGTGGCCAGGACTTCTCAGATGGGCCCTGAATTATTCTCTGAAACAACAGAAAAATTAAATATTAGCAAAATCACTGGCACTTAAGTTTAATAAAGCATATTAGCCATGATTAGGTCAATCTTAAAAGTCATCAGCTTTTGACTAGAGAAAAAGCATTTAAAACAGAAACTTAGTTGCATGAATATATCAAAGTTAAAATCTCATACACAGGGCCAGGGCAGTTTTTAGGTGGATCCATCCTTCCTCCATTGGTGACAAACTCCAGAACCTCCTGGTTGCTTTTGCTGGGGTAGGGCATGTATCCCAAAGAGAATATCTCCCACAGCAATACGCCAAAGGACCTGAGTACAGAAGCAAAGGAAAATAAAGTGAGGGATACTGGAATGACCATCACCAGTGGGCACTGCCCTTAGGTTCAGTACCATCAGCATTGCTCTTTGCAGCCTTTGATCAGGCAGCTGGTGGAAATCCTGCTGCAGGATTCAGACATAAATAAGCTGCACAGGTGTAACAGTGAACTTTGAAACTTCTAATGAATACCCACAGTTGACTGCTAAGTGAGTGAAGCCTGTGGTGTAGGTAGGTAAATATGGTTGCTTTGCCCTTATTCTCAGCACTGCTCAGCTAGAGGTTACAAAAGTGAAAGTCAGGTTATCCTTTTCTGAGACACTGACCACTGCTGGAGACAGGATTATGGCAAACTTTTCCTCTGAATAGCTACCCTGTGTGAAATAACATGCTGCTGAACCCCCACTGATGCTCCGAGGCCCACAGGCACCCCCGTCACTCAGGGTACAATAAAAACACTCCCTTGCAAACACAGCCCTGGGCCTGGGTGCTGTGGCCTGCAAAGCCTTGGGGACAATGGCTGGGACAGGACCCCCTCCAAAGCATTCACCTTCAAGGTGGGGATGGGAAGGGATTTGTGCCTCCCTAAATCCAAGGTTTCCTGATCCGCAGCTTGGAGACCACAACCTCGTTGGTTAAAACTGTAGAGAGAGATGTGCAGCAAGGGGAAACTCCTCTGCTCGGTGCTGAGACAGGCAGAGCTCAGCTGTACAAGAGTGTGGACCTCACCCCTCTGCTGGGGCTTGCTCAGGAGCTGTGTCTTGGCCACCAGCCCCTTCCCCTCCACACATGCCCTGAGCTCTTGCCTCCTGCTCACCCGTTTTGCTTCCCCACCTCTGGCCACTCAGGAGCTCCCAGTACTGCTGTAGGCCAGGAGAAAGGCAAAACCCACCATGTACGATACCCTTCTCCCTGACTGGCAGGACAGATCCTGCCTGCAGCCTCCCGTGCTGCTTTCCTCACTGTGGGACCAATGCTTTCCTCCCTGGAGCAGCACCTGCATCTGCTTCGATCTCCTTTCCCTGCCCACTCACCTGCCCTGCAGCACCCACCTCTGCACAGGTCTGACCTTTCTGTTCCCTTGTCTCCTCCAACACTACTGGCTCTGAAAGACCCAGCTTGTCTTTTCAGTATGTGAGAAGTGAACAAGAACGTGTGTTTTTTACAAAAGACTCAGTTTACAAAAGGGGTTACAACACAGACAGACCGGACAGAGGAGGAAAGGAAGCGCACCATGTGTCTGTTTTTGATGTAAATATCCCTTCCATGAAAGCCTCAGGAGGCATCCATTTGACAGGCAACATTGCACACCCACCCTTACGATAGTAGCTGGCTCTGCAAAGAACAAACAAAACAAAAGAGTCAGCCAAGAATTCAGAAAATGCCATTAATGTGGGGTTTTTATAATTACAAATATTAAAATTATGAGCCAGAGGAGAGACTAATTTAGGTGGACCAATCTAAGGGCTGAAATGACCTGTTTCTTCTCATAGAAGTAGTGGAATAGAGCAAACCATGGAAGCGCTGTTTAATCTACATCACTTCAGGCCTGATCTGGTGAATCAGTTATCCTCATCCTCCTAGGGAATTACTAACACAGTAACTGCTGCTGGCAGAGCCTCCTCCTGCCCTTTTCAACCACAGCAATATCTCCTCACCTCATCTCACACATGGTCATCTTGAGCAGCCCCACCAAAAATAAACCAAACCTATCCCATATATACCCAGTCCAAAGCACTGCGAGTAAAATCCAAACCCTTCTGTAATAACAGGGAGCTTTTTGAAGAGGATGCCATTAGAGCTGGGACGGTAGCACAAAAATGTTCCTGAGACAGGAATTACAGCAGTCCTTTAGAGTCACTGTCATTTAAAATAAAACCTGCAAGCCCCAAATCCCATTCTGGCAGTTGCAGGAGGCTGCTCGTGCAAGCTGGTATCACTGATCATAACTGCACAGCCTGAGCATCCAAAGGGTATTCCTGGACAAAGAAACATATGCAGACTTCAAAGGCACCTTTGAAAGCTCAGCACCAAAGTGTTCATCTTGGCAGTTGGTTCTGCTGATTTTGTGAGGGTGACAGATGCTACTTAGTCCCAGCAGAGCCCCATCTGACAGTGGGGCAGCATGGGGGCTCTTTGTGGAGGGAAAAAAACCCAAGCAGCTCTGATACACTTGGGTTTTTGAAGGTAGCACTCTGTTTGCATCACCTCAGGCTGTGATACTGTCAGATCTCAAGCTAAGCAGAGCCAAGCCTGGCTTAGTAATTGCACAGGAGAATCCCCAAGCAGGACAAAAAGAAGGCAAGGCACTGGAATAAACAGTGCGGGTGGCTGAGCACAAGGCATTCCTTCTTCCGGGTCAGGGCAAATCAATTCCTCAGCACAGCAGGATATGGAGCTGCACTTCTAGAGGTGCTCCATGGAAGATGAGACATCAAACTGCAGCCCTGACCGCTTATGGTCATTAAAGATTTTCTGGCACTTCTTGCAAGAGCAGAGGTAGTTAACCCCCTGTCCTGGCTGAATTCCAGTTTGGGTGATTACATTTTCCTGACCTTCTTCTGCACCTTCCTCCTTCAGCAGTAAGTTGAGGAGATTTACTGATGACACTAAACCAGAGGTGCAGGGGCAGCATCAAGGAGAAAGATTAAACTCAGAATGATTTGGGATCACAAAACAAAAGGGCACATGAATGCCATTCAGTGTGGAGAACACAAAGAAAGGAAACTGAGGACAGAGTCTGAGAGGGAGGAAAAGCACCTTCCGTGACCATTAGACTTCACTGCCCAGGAGAAAGCTGTCAGGAGCGGGAAAAGTCTCCAGAACAGTTTAAGGCAAACACCAGAAGGCACCAGCTGGGATTCACCAGGGTGGAATCTCTCCACTCCTGCCTCACTAGGGTTACACAGAGCAGCACAAGAGCCTGCACAAACACTGCTCCTCTCTCATTTCAGTGAGGTTCCACTTGCAGGTACCCTGCGCTTGGCTCTGCTACCTGTATATATCCCGGGCCATTCCAAAGTCTCCAATTTTAGCCACTCTCCCAGGCCCTCGACAGGTAAGGAGGCAGTTCCTGGCAGCAATATCCCTAAAAGGAAAGGGAAGAAAAGAAACAGAAGGAGAAGAACCACTTAATCTTTTGACAGTTTTGCAAGTCAAACCCCCACCCCCAAAATAGTACCTACTTTCCTGAGCTGCAGAGAACCTAGAACAGCCAGAAAAATCAGTGTTTATGGATAACTGCAGTGTCCCAAATTCCAGTCTATGCCCACAGCAGGAACAGTTTTCTTTTTTAACATATTCTCTTTAAACTTCACATAACATCTTCCTGTTGAAAGGGTGGGCCTCCTGTGAGCCTCCCTTCACCCCGGGATCTATTTTTATATCTCTAAGGAGTGCAAGAAGAAGAGCTGATTTCAGCCATATACTAGTCCCAACATCAATCTCTCTGGGGAATGATCCACTGATCTGTTCCTACTGTGCTTACTCAAGTGTTGTCAAAAGGCTGTTGTACTGTCAGAGACAGGTAGAACAACATTGTGCAGGTGTGGCTCTGAATACTGAAGCTGTGGGCCTGAATCTGTGTATGCAAGTAAAGCTCCAAGCTCCACCTCTGCTGGGCTGGAGTAAACCTTGAGGTCTGAATGGCACAACTTGTGGGTGACTCTGAGAACTGTGAAGTGCCACCTCTCTACTCATCTCTACTCAACAGGCAGGATTTTAGATGCTTGCCAAACACCCTGTTTTGCAGGAGCAGTGGTCACCAGATGTTGCCCTTCTGGCTGTGCTTGTACAGGTGTTCTTCAAGAGGAAGAAGAAAAAGCTTCCAAAATGAGCAGACAGGCAGTAAATAAAATTAATGACAGGAAGAGCTTTAAAGACTTCTGTCACAAGATTGTGTCCATTTGCAGAGCAGCCAAATAGGCTGCACGAGTGCAGGCCCTGAGACAGGGCTCAAGATCTTTGGCAAAACTACAGACCTGTGCCAGCCTGATTTATAGCAGCTCCTCTCTTTATTGCTTCTATGATTCGGATTTTGTCTACCTTGTTTAAAGGTATCCGGCCACTAGAGTGCAGCAGGACATAAACATACGGAGCAGGGCAGTGCGAGCCCGTGCTGGCCTCTGCAAGTCCTGCCCAGGCTGTGCTCACCTACCTGTGAATGAAGTGGTTCTCCTCCAGGTACTGGCACCCACAAGCAATGTCACGGGCCACGTGGAGCAAGTCCAGCATGGAAAGGGAGGAGGGCTGATTCTACCAAAAGACAAGGGACACATGTGGGTTAAAAGCAGGAACATGGTGTGAGTCGCTGCTGATACAGCGCTGGGAGCTCTCCCGCAAGTGATGTACCTCTGATGTTAATACACAAAGGGACTGGGGAAATGCACAAGAGAGAGTTCATACCCGTGAACTATGGAAAGGATGTGCAGACACAATGTCATACAGATCCCAGAGACAGAATCTAACAGACAGAATCAGCTGGATCTGACTTTCCAGCTCCACTGGGATGCCTCTGTAAGAATTTCCCCCAGTTATCATGGCAGATTCTTCTGAATTTTCAGCACAATTTTTGAGATCTGTAGCCTGAACTGTTATTCTCTGAGTTTCTTTGCATTATTGCCAGCTCGTCTCTAAAGTCACCTTGAACCACGAGAATGACATTTTGTATAATGGCATGAGTCACATTTGCTCTTTCCCTCCTCCACATCTGTGTAGGTTTTATCTTGCCCCTTAGAGCACTGACACAGTTTTCTGTAGCCAATGGCTATGGAAGACTAATGCTGCCAACTCCTTGTTCCTGCCCCTCTAATGAAGTCCACAGCCCTTGCCAGGAGGAGCCAGATGCTTTAGTGGAAAGGGCAGGATTCGCACTGGTGCTTTTCAGCCCCTCAAGCCAAACCATCAGCTGCTGCCCTGAGGTGTGAATCAGTGATGCCTGTAGTGAGATTCAGTGATCCTTGTGGCCAGTCCTGTGGGGGAGGAGGAAAGTGCTGCTGCCAGAGGAGTGATGAGAAACAACTGGGTGGCAGTGACTGCTCATGCCACAACAACCATTTGATAGCTAAGTGTTTACCAGCCTTTGTTATTGGACCAAACAAGCTCATCACACTCCTTCGCTCTCTCTTATGACACCAACCTTGCTGCCCAGTCCCCAAAAGGCACACCTGCCCTTGGGGCTCTCACACCAGCGCACAAACCAGCACAGCTTCTCCAGTGAAGGGGACTGCTGGCTCTCCAACCTGTCTGTTGTAATGAAACGTGTCTCCAGATGGATGTTGGGCTGTGCTGGCCGTCCCACCTGATCTAAGCCACCGCAAACTGGGACTGGAAATAAGTCCAGGCTCTGCAGCAGCCAGTAGTTAAACAGTGGTCATGGGGTGGTAAAATTTAAAAAAAAATCTTAATGTCTTCTGAAGATATTAGAAAAAAATCTGGCCTCAATACTTGACTAATGAAATAATTGAAAAATGCTGCATTTCTGTGTGAACAAAGGCTGTTTCGTTCAATGCAGGGCCATAAACCAAAATGTGATCTTGTACCGCCTGCCTATATTTTATTATTTACACAGTATAGTTCATTGCATATATATACTTAACTGATTCTTTAAAACACTGGACTGCATCTCGCCTTAAAGCTTCCTCTTTACAGAATAAGTATTTGCTGCAAACATAAAGCAGCTCTTTCCCTGCCATTTTGTGGGGAAGGTGGAATAATCTTTTACCTCTGTGGGTTAAAGTGACTCACCAGCTACACAAGATGGCTACAGGAAGAAAGAATGCACATGTCTTCTTTTTCCCTTGCAGGGCATAACCAAGGGGAAACTAATATCTCAATCTACCCATTCCCTGCTCTTCTGAGCAAGGGTCAGAAACCTGAAGTGAAAACTGAGTAAAAAGCCCAATTCTTTACTCTACAATCGATTTCAGACTCAAGCTATGCTGCAAAGCAGTCAGTAGGCTGAAGCCACAAGCTGATTTGAACTGCATAGCTTTTTTCTTTCCCCCCCCCCTTTTTTTTTTTGCTTTCCTTTCCCTCCTTGGATGAATTCCTTCCACCTTTTATTTGGCTAAATACAATCCTAAAACAGATGTGACTGCCCAGCCAAGGACAATTTAGCCATGTAATTTGTTTGAAAATTGCAGGTTTGGGATTCATTTTGCAAGGGGGCAGCCTTGAGGCACACCAAAGGATTCGCTTTACAGCTTTTGCTCCCCAGATGAATGGATGATGCCAGCTGCAATGCTCTGCTGCTCAGGGCAGTGGGCATGCTGGAAGCAGTGGTGTGACACCTCCCAGGTGAGGCTGAATCTTGCTAAAGGTGAATGAAATTCCGTGCATTGTTCAGTGTAATCACTGCTCTGTGCAACAGGCTGCACAGCACAAAGGAGGGGAATCATTTATCCATATATGATTTCTCTCCCAGAGCTGTGCTTCGATTGCTGTGCTGTGTGTGAGAAAGATCAGCACTGAACCTCCCAGAATGGACAATTCTGCAATGCTCACACTGAGCAAAGGCTCTGATTCCAGGCACCTCTGAATCTACCAGGTTGCTTCTCTGCAGATGAGGGGGAAGAGGTAATCCTGTAATAGATGTGAAACTCTATTAGAAATGGAAGAGAGAAATCCTTCAGGGCTGTAAGCCATGGGCTTATGGGGAATTATGAATCTGAACCTTATGGAGTGGACCTAGCTGGCACAAATCAACATATTCCACAAGAATCACTGGTACTGTATCAGTGATGTGGATGGAGATATGATCATTCTTGCTTAGAGTTCAGAAAAATCGTTACATGTTGGCTGACCTGAAACTGCATTGTTTACATGAAGAAGACAGATGAACAATGTGCAACAGTGCTGGCAGCATCTCTATCTCTCATTAAACTGGATCCCGTGTTCTGATACCTCCTGCAGTTGCTTCAGCTTTCCATTTCATGTCCCTTGCAATGCCTCAAGTCCCCCTTTCCCTTCATTCACCTTCTCCTTCAACATTCCCTCTGTTCCCTTTCCTGCTTTTCAGTGGCTAAGTGCATGGCAGCATGCTGCGTGTGTTGCTCCAAGTCACACAGGTCGTAGCTGGCCAGTGACCTCTGGTGGTCTCTCTAGCATGGTGCTTTCTTTGTCCATAAGCCTTGGAATTAGTACCAAGTTAATGTCTTACACCTCTATAAGTCTATCCAAAACTAGCAAATGAATTTGATGTTACCGGCAGGGCAGTGCAAAGAGCAACTGGGGGATGAAGGTAGAGACTGAGCATGTAAATCTCTTTTTTGTAATCAGGCTGAGAGCAAAAGTAGGTGGGAAAGACAAGGTAGTAAAAGAAATTAGCTGGAAAAGATGAAAGTGGAAAGAAAATAAAGGGAAAGGCAGTAATTCATATGGTGCTTACTGCAGAGTAAGCAGTGCACACCTGCCACCCAGTCGGTCAGACAGGGCTTGTGTGTTCAATTAATTCCTTTTGGAAGTAAAGCTCATCAAAGCCTCTTTACTCTGCACTGTCCCTTGCTTTTCCCTTCCTTTAACAGGCCCGAAAAGCTGGACATCCTGCCTGCCATGCCTACCTTCTGCCTGCCTTCCCTGAGTGAGCAGTAGGAGGAACACACCAGCTCAGGCTTCATTAAGAGCAGTGCAAAGATACATCCAGCAGCACTGAGCCACAGGCCTTGTGTACAGAGACTGTCAGACCTCAAGTTGCATGCAGAGGGTAAATCCCCTTCCAGGGCTGGATCCCATACCTCACAGAGCACAGCGCCCTGCACACATCTCATCTCTCATCAGTCATAGTCTCCTTGCCTCGTAGTTTGTGAGCCAGCAGTCAAAAACACACCAGAGGCTGATTTCTCAGCACGCGCAGGTGCCACTGGCCTCTCAGAAGCTGCCCCAGCAGCCAGATAATGAATTACCCTGTCGTTCTTGCCAGGCAGACACCACATGGGATGGTTGCAGAAGCAGGGCAAGGCAAGGGGAAAGAAGGTATAAGAATGGAGCAAAATGGTGTGGATATGTGTCTGCACAGAGTCAGGCTGTCCCCGTTTACCCAGCTGTTAAAGAGGGAATAGAAACTGCTTTTTTGAATCAGTTCCAGCTTGCAACTACCCATCTGCATTTGAAGCTCAGCTTTCCCAAAGCGTGAAAGACATGGGACTGAGCAGAAAACACTCATCAGTCCAAGGTCTGCTTCACTCCTAGGAGCAAGCTAAATGCAGAAAACAGGGAGAATCTTCAAGCTGATGGGAAAAGGCTTTGCGCATGGTAGTTGTTACGGTCAGTCTCAGAATACCTCAAACAGGTCAGGAACGGCATGGAAAGAAGAGGAATGGAAGGAGCCACTGTGAAGGCAGAAAGAGAAATATTAAGGAGGCAATGGAGTGAACCATCAGCCTCTTCTGGTTTCACAGGGGTTGCTGCTGACAGGAACAGAAGTCCTGGCAAGGAAGAACTTACAGCTGGGGTAGGGCCAGACAGAAAAAAACCCCCTCAGATCAGAAGGCTCCCATGACTGCATCCAGTCATCTGTAAAAGCAGCTGGCTCATTTTACCGCAAGTAGGTAAAAATTCCTGCTGTGCAGGACTAGTGCTCTTGGTAGTTCCTCACAAGATCTGTACCATCACTGAGCTGGTTTCTCTAATTTAAGGAGCCAAACCCCATCCTGTTTCACCTGCCCCTTCCCACATCTAGCACAGCTTGGCCTGGCAGTTTTGAACAAAGCACTTACCAAACAGCATATCTTGCCTGTGCCATTTTACGCTGCACTGGGTGAGAGTGGAGCCCACATTGCAAAACATGAACTTCCCCATTCACCTACCACCAAGTTCAGCCCATTTGTATGAGCATCTCTAGGTGCTTCAGAAAAACAATCTGTATTTATAAAGCCTGCTTGCTCAGATTTCAGACTTTCCTTTCTGGGTGTTTAGCCTCCTTATCCAGGAAGGAGCCACTTTACTGCAGCCTATTCAAGACCGCAGTGCTTCTGAGTCTCACAGACCATTTTATATGTCTGAAAACCACACTGCATGGAAAAAACAAAAAGTTGATCTGTTTCCAGATGCCTCAAGGAAGAATCTTATTGGTATCTGTTAGACTGAATTTGTGTGTCTCTTGTACTGATAAAATGCAGCATTTTGTCCTCTGTCGAACTTGGAGACAAAGTATGAAGCTGAGCCCTGGTCTTAAACTTCAGCAATATCTGTGTGACTTTCTGACCCAGGGACTCAGAGAAACTTTGTTCTTCCGAAACACTGAATTCTTGCTAGAAGTCATTATTTATTTCTTCCACATTTCTATCTGACTGTCTTTTCCTATTGATGCTGATTTCAGTGGGGAGAATCTTTAAAACTCTGGACTAAAGATATTTGCTATTAAGTTGGCAGCTCCAGGCTGGATTGTCTCCTTGCCTATGTCAAATTGGAACTGACAGATATCCACAGAAATGCATCTGATCAGCAGTTCAAATAATGGATTTATTTTTTTAATATTACTAGCTCAACACTTCCCCCCAGCCTGCCTCCAGCTGGTGAGAGGAAGGTTGAGTTTAACTTCTATTTTTTAGACTTTGATTTTGGTCTTTCTTTAGGTAGTATCTACAACGTTATCTAGCAAAGTCCAGGGATGAGGCAGCTCTGCATAGCCCCAGCAGCATCTGTTCCCTGTCTTCCTGGCTTCTGCCTCCACAGTGGTCTTGGAGCAACTGAAATTTTGTGACCATCCAAAATGCAGGGAAATAGTGTCTGCGTAGATCAGCTCTTTTATAGCTACGT
The DNA here is from genome assembly GCA_013397115.1 of Edolisoma coerulescens. NCBI lineage: Eukaryota > Metazoa > Chordata > Aves > Passeriformes > Campephagidae > Edolisoma > Edolisoma coerulescens. The sequence goes on from VWZW01000176.1 coordinate 73,202, forward strand.
GTTTGCCTTATGGCAGCAGCTCTCTAAATAAAGTACAATTTATCTTTCCTTACCGGTCTAGGCCGTGTCTCCCTCAGGAAGGATTTCAGGTCTCCCCCAGCCATGAGCTCCAGCAGGATAAAGCGGGGCAGGGCCTGCAAGCTCACCCCGATACACCGCACGATATTCTGGTGGTTGAACTTGCTGTGGAGACAGGGATACTCAGTTCTGGAGCAACTTCAATCCAAAAAGCACAATAGCAGAAAAGATTCAAACTTTTTTGCTGCAGGGAATATTTTGGATTTGCTTTTAGTTTTTTTTTTTCCCCCCAGAAAGTAACAAATCTCAAAGGTAGGTCAACTGGATAAAGCTAAAATACTACCCCTGCATTTTGTGTCTGTCTGCATAGTGCAGGGACAGACAGAGGTGGGGAAGCAGTGGCTTTTGGCTGCTTTTCCTCTCCCTATTTTCTGCATTCTTTTTGGGCTACAGCAAGACTTGTGGGGCATAGGAAGCAGAACATGTCTGACAACAGAGAAAAGTCTGCTCCTAATTTTCCCCATCCAGAAGGCAGAAGTTGGGCTAGGGCAGCATTATTCCAAGTAACATACTGACACAGGGATCTGCTGGTAGGGGATGTTTCTCAAGGTCTAATCTCTAATACTTCCTTATTTCTCCACCTCTCAAATGTGATGGGAAAGTAGTTCCATGGATTCTGGGATTCAGATGCTGACACATGACATGACAGCAGCATAAAGTCAATGACAGGTGTTGGCTTTGACTAGTCAAACCCAAATACCTAAGGTATGTTCTCATCTTTAAGAGGAACCGAAAAATCATATTATAAATTCTAAAATCTGGGCCTTAAATTTTTCACTTTGGCTAATGAAAACCAGTGTGGATCCTTTTGAAAATTTAGCCTTTAATCATTTGGCGCCTCTTCATTTGTAAGAACAGAAAAGGATGGTAGTGCCTATTCTCTTTGTGCTAAATCTGTTGTATAGTTGTGCTGTGAGGACACCACCTATATAGAACCTTTTTTCTTTATTTTGTTGGGCTTTGCAAGCTTACACAGGTGGTGTCCATGTGATTCATACATACCTAATAATGAGAGCTTCCATGAGGAAGTCGAGCTCATCTTGCTCTGAACACACTTCTGGCAATGTCTGGAAAAGAAAGAACAGGTTGACAAGGAGAAGATACTTCAACTTACAGGTGTAGAACACCTGGCGCTAACACTGTCTGCAGCAATCCTTCTTTCTCTAAAAGAAACCTCACTCTAAGGTAATCATTAGAGCATTGCTAAACTAGACTGTGAAGCCTGGTGAAAGGTAAATATCAGAACACCTGGCCCATCAACGCCGCTGTCATCCTCCTCCCAGAAAAGGAAATAGCCCAGAGTGCACAGGGAAGTGTTCAATATATGGGACTCTGCTGTATAGAGGATGAGGAATGAGATCACAGTTCCTGAGTTCTCTGCAGTTCAATGCTCCTACCTTCCAGCAAGACTGGGATCTATAACCAGCAGCAGGACTCTGCAGCTATGTAACCTCTAGGAGCAAACAAGCCAGCTAGGCTGCTGAAGGCCTGGAGAACTCTACCAGGGTCTCTTAGGATTTAGCTTCACATCCAATGCAGATCCATCCTGTAAGGGAGTGGTGAGATCCCTGGAAAACCAGCCATCTCCTACTTGCAGGGTCTTTGATGTATGTGCCAGCAGCTTTTGGCCCTGTGAAGACTTTTGGCCTCTGACTCACAAGGCTTTGGACAGATTACCAACCAGGTGTAGCATGGGGAAGATGGACAGGGGATGGATTGAGTTCTCATTCCTGCACTCTAGCTCTATGGGAAACCTTTGCCTATTTACTATTTACAGACCTCTTTTAGTAGTCTCACATGCCCGTATGCTACAAGCTGTACCACTGCTGTGGTGGATTGAAGTGTTGCAGCAGAGCAGTGACATTTCTAGCCACGTCCTTCAGTACCTATAGCAACGCTTCATTCACCTTCATTGTTATAATGCATTGGGGCTCTCGGGTGAAAGGTGCATGAAACCATCATGATAACTCATACACTGTCACTTACTTTCACAGCCACCTGCAAGGGAGTGGGGTCGCTGGGGATCCCTGTCACCTGACCTTCATATACCTCACCAAAGGCTCCGTGGCCCAAACCCCTGGACAGACCAGAGAAGACAAGAAGGTTTTACTACAGAGAACACACATTATAACACTGTGGACACAGCTCACAGAACGGGCTCACAATTTTCATGGCAGTGTAACAGGGAGAACTGGGTATTGACAGTATGCAGGGGACCAGACCTTGGTGAGATCTTTCACGGACCTACGTTGTATTTAATTGGAAAGGAAAGCAATCCATGGAATTGAACAGTCCCCATTGAAATTGAGCTGCTGGCGTTGCAGCGTGTAACAGAGAGCACTCATCTATGGCTTTGGTATCAGTGCTCAGTGGTGGGTGCTCCAAAACAGATCAATAAAGACAGGACTTAAGTCTTGGCGTTTACACACCCAAAACACATTAACATTTCCCATGATATTTCTGCATCACCATTAAACAAAACATTGAGCAAGAAACTAGGAGGCACAATGATTCTCAAGAGGCCTGAATTCTAAACCAAATAACTTCCTGATTTATTGTGTGATTCTGGGCAAGCACCTTAGCCAGTAAATGGTGATGACAGTGCTTTGTAAAGCACTCAACTCTAGGAATTTGTGCTAAGAATTGTTTCTGGCAGTGATCATCTTATGAAACTTACTTTTATTTTGAATAAGATTACAAGAAAAAGAGAAAGGAATAAGAGTAATCATACAATGATGTCCCATGTCCTTGTGCTACAGGTTTTGCATCCCTGTCTGTTCAGTCCTCACTCTCTTAATGTTATGTCAACTGGTACAACAACAGCTATTTCACATCAGTGGCCTGTCACAATGACACATGAAATATGGCAGAGGATGAGGCTGCACCTCGAGTCCCCCTTAACCCTGCATGGGCTGCACATTGGGCAGTAGTATTTTGAGCCTCTAAGAGGCATCCCTGCATCTCAGTCTGGGTAAAAGGCTCTCAGTAAAGCTCTCAGCTACAACATGAACTCTCCTGTTAGAGCCAGGTCTGGGCTGAGAGCTGCATTGATTCTGTTCCCTGCTGTATCAGTGGACTGCTTTTGCATGGGCTGTTGCCCTCCTGTCCTGTGTGAACAAGGAAGAACAATCTGCTCTGCTTCTTGCATAAGCTCTGTCTGTAGTTTTGCCATGATAGAGACCAGTCTGGGCAGTGAAACCACACTGAGGACTCGTGCTGCCTGTGACTCAACCACTTTGTGTAATAACATTTTGTAGATATCAGCCTGAGACACCATTCTTGGCTCTGCCTGACCAACCTATTACAAACTGAGGGGAAAAACCAGATCTCCACAGCTCATAAGTCACCCTCCTTCCAAAAAGTCCACTTTGCCTTCCCTTGTCATTTCCCAGCTGTATCCTCTGCTATCTGCTTGCCGCAGAAAATCCTTTCAAAGTCCAAGTGACAAAGGAAGCAGCAGCACAGGGTACACTGGGAACTTCCAGGTGCAGTCCAGCAAGATGTGCAGGTAAGGGGGAATAAGAGAAGAGACGGCAAAACATTGCAGACTGCGTAGGCTGCTCTGAGCATCATCTTTTTTAGCAGCTTAAGCTTCCCAATTTTCCAAGGAGTCCTGCTTCCACTTGTTGTTTTGTTTGGTTTTTTTGGGTTTTTTTTTTTTGTGTAACACCACATGGTATCGGGGTACTGTTGCAGTCACAACCATCCTGCAGTAGAGCAAAGAGTGTTAGAACTCCGAATTTTCAAGTTTTTCTTAGGAGACGCTTTTGAGCTTTCCAGAAGTTCTCCTCTAGACGTGATTATCCTGCTGGCTTTATATTCCTGTCTTTTTAATACTGTCTGGCATTTTCAAACCCATTGCTTTCCTTGCTATTGCACTTAAGGATGTCATTGTCTTTACCAAAGATCCCATCAAAGATTTAAAAGAGCCTCCTACAAGCCTCAGCCATCCCAGAATTTCATCAGTTCATGGCAATGAGCCATTCACTGCATAGCCTATAAAAGATATATCTGAATTACTGGTGATGACTATTCAGTTCCCCTCACAATCCCAGGGGATGAACACTGCACCTGTAGAAGGTTAAGGTGAATGCCAAAGTCTAGTCCTCTCCACACGAGCCTAACTACTGCAGCTTTACATTTTGTGAAAGGGGGTATGAGCCTAGAAGTGTGCAAGAATTTGCATGTGCCTGCACCAAGCTGTGCGTTCACACCTCTCTGGGAGAGCCAGGATATGTGGGTGTACAGTGTGAAGGACAGGGAAGGCAAAGATGAATTTACCGGATGAGGGAGATGTTTTTTCGAGGCACCTCTTTAAGGTCACTAATGGAGGTGGTCTTTCCTGCAAAGCAGTAGTTGGGGTTGTAGTCTGTCATGATGGTGGAGGTGCGCAGCTTGCTCAGTTTGTACTCTGGGCTCTGCAGCTCCATCTGCATGGCCTGCAGCTCCTGGTGCTTGCGGCGGTACACTAAACATGGAGAACACAGTTAACCACGCACAGAGACTGGATTTGGGACAGCACTTCTCACTGGGCTTCACTGAGGCGTGGCCAGACTCCAGGGAATCAAACCAGCCAGTGACACTGGCATATTTCTGTATGTCAAATAATTACAGATAGAAAATGAGATCTGAAGATATCCAGGAATTTTGATTTACACATCTTATGAAGAAACAGGCTTGCCCATGGGCTGTCTGGAAAAAGTAAAACGATTTTCACTTGGAGAGATCTCAGAGTTCACAGTTCTGATGTTTGGTTCTGCTCTATTTAATTTAACAGACCTTCCAAATACAAGTCCAGTTTGAAACTTGAGGGAGCTGGGGTATAACCAACTTTCCTAAATCACACAGAAGTGACTAAAGTCTGAAATGAATTATTGCATCATATTGTTCAAAATGGATAGCCTAAGCTGTTTCTTCAGAATAACACATTGTACGCAGAAAATAGCTAATTTTCCAAAACTTTCTGTTTCTAAACAACAGAGAAGGACTCCATTTGAAGTCAGTTTATGGTAGTGTTATATTCCTTGCATCACTTCACTGATGCTTTTGCAACGTCATTAAAAACCACACCTTGAAAGAAGACATCCTGAGGATATTCCTTGCACTAGTAACTGATATTGCAGGATTTTTTTCCAAAAGAAGATGACAATCATGAGCAGGTTAAATCACTATTGATTTCTGTGGGAGCTGGATTGAGCCCAAAGACTGTGACGGTAATAGTTATTGCATCTTCTCCAGCAGATGTTGCTCAGGGGAAAAATTTAAGGGGTAAACATGCACTCGCAAAGGCAGATGGATGTAATGACCTATCCACAAACCCTTCCCGTCCTCCATTTTCCTCCTCATTGCCTTTGCTTTGATTTTTTAAATCGTTGCCCTTTCCTGAGATGGAAATGATAGGCTCGTTGGATGGAAAGAGGATTACTCTTCCACTCCTGAGAAGTATTCAGTCATTGTAAAAAGGTACTGTCAGGACAGAAATCATAGATATAGGACCATGTGTGTGCAACTGATAACTCCTGAAATTCTTAAAACTGAAACAGCTGTGCAAATCTAATTTCCTGCTCTAGGTACATCCCTTTCCTCCCCCAGACCATACACAGTGTGGACAAAGAAAGGTGGCAAAGCCGTGGTTTGAGTCCCCGACTGCTTTTCATTGATTCAAATCTATTCAGCTTGCACTAAATGCAGGTGAGGGATTGTTTAAAACAAGACCATGAAAAGGTAAAAAATACCTTTTAGAATTTCAAATAAAAATGCCAAGAATACCCACATCCTACTAGGTAGCAGTTTGTGAAAGGGGAACCTATGTGATGGTTTAAGCTTAAATGTCATACATTAAGAGGTAAAATGTGTATATAGGCACACAAATAAAGAAGCTTTTAGGCATTAAAGAGCAACAGATCTCACAAAATCAGAAGCAGCTGTGTTCTGGCAGCTTCACAGTACAATACAAACAATAATGTCTCTTTTGAGATGCAGTCAGTAACTGAAGCCTCCTCGAATTGGTCATTGTGGTTAGAAACAACTACAGAAATCTGAAGTTAAGATGTGTGTGGGAAGGTGTCATTAAATACAGCAATAGCTGGAAGCCTGAATCCTTTTGCCTCTCAGGGCCCAATTTTCCCTGGCTCAGATCCAGCCCTCATATGAAAATATCTTTTGTAGAGAAACACTCACCTATCATGATTCCTGAAAAAGCCAAAATTAAAGCAGCCACCAGTGCTGAAGTCACTACAGACAAGACCAAGGAGAAAGGGAGACGAACCACTGGCTCAGCTGTAACAGAAAGGAGAAGAAGGAATTATATGTTTGAAATGATCTTCCAGGAGCCACTTTTTGCAGACAAATTTTTTTTCTGCTCTTCCTTCCATTTACCCATCTGCTGCTCCTATAGTATAGGAGCAACCTCTGGCATGACCAGTTCCCAGGATCTATGACTTCTCATACCTCATTGTTTCACTTTCCTCAATTAATATCAAGCCATTAAAACAGATGGTTCACTATCAATGAATTAACATGTGAACTCCTTGGGTGTGAAAACAAGACCATAAAAGCCAGGGGCAGGAGGTTGGGGAGGTGGAAAGAACATTATGTTGTCAGGGTTAAAGTGCTGCTATCAATGCCAAATCACAGCAAAAGCAGGAGAAGGACTGCAATATATCATCTCCTAAATGCATCTAATCCAGGCAGAAAAACCTGGTAACACTGTAGTGGAGCTGCATCCTCATGTGGGATCATGCTTTTAAGGTTTACTTCACCTTGACAAAATGACCATGCTTTTTACCCATCTTACAGGCAGCAATTTTCCCATGCCAGTGACAAAGCTGAAAGCAGGATCTCAAACCCCTGGGGTGACCTGCTCTAACTGCTGCGCAAGAATATGAAACAAACCTAGAAATGGAGCTCTGAGCACCTGGTTTTGAAAGAAAGGCAAGTACAGGCACTGTATTTAGTCTTTCTCAGAGAAATCTTGCACAGAATTTCTCACAGTTTCTGAGCTTTTACCTTAAATGTCCAAATCCACAGGAATCGTATTTTCCTTCACCTTGCATATTTTTTTTTGTTCTTTAGAGAACTGGGCTGGCACTTAAGTTTAGCTGGAAAATTCTTTCAGTGAGGAAACTTTCAGGATTTCAGAGCAGACTGTGAGCACCAGCACAAGCAGGCACAAAATTTGACTCTGCTCAGATCTGCCCAGTATGCCAAACATCTACTGTAGAGTAAAGCAGCACTGCTGCTCAGTGCCCCAGTCCTCAGCACTGATGTGGCTATATCCTGGCAAAATAACTCAGCACATACCAGCAGGAAAGAAGGTTCAACTGAAGCCAGGTTTAAGAAAGATTAGATAGCACTTTCAGGATGTCTTATAGTCCAGACTACAGCCTTTGGCCATGCATTTTCTGTCCCACACGTTAGCAGTACCCCACACACCTACTTACCTGTGCAAGACACACCATCCTCAGCCAACTCTGTGCCTGGCTCACAAAAGCAAATGACTTTTTGAGTCTCAAGATCAACATGGCACTCGTCCATCTCACAGTGACTGCAGTTAAGGTGCAGCCTAATTTCCACCTCTCCGTGCCCCTCTGTCACTAGGGAGTGGATGAAGAAGCTGAGTTAATTACTGTGAGACCATTCTGATAATTTCCTTGGGCTCACCCTTTTCTTTCCCGGCCTTTACTCCCTCCAAGATCAAATGCTGCAATGTCTTCAAAACTTTCTGGCTGAATCTACCAAGCCAGAGTGCATCTGTATTTGAAAATACTTCTGGCTATTCTAAAGCAAATGTTTTTTTTAACAAGTAGACTTTTTTGTTGTTTTCTGAACACATTGCAAACATATTAAAGACACCAACTTCTGGGAAAACACAGGTTGGAGTGGCAATATTTATCACTCCCATGCACTGCTGGGCAGCACCTGGATATTTTACCAAGGGACGCTCTAAGGAACTTGTTTGTTAGTGAATTGTCAGGTGTTCTGTCTGTTTCTTTCCTAAAGTATCTGAGCTGTGAGGTTCTGTTATCACTTTCCTTGTTCAAAATTATTCTGTAGGCTGGCAGACAGTACTGTTGGGAGTGTTTCCTAATAGCCTGGATGTTCTCTCTCCCTATTTTTTTCCTGCTACCTCTGTTAATTCTCCACTGTACTTAATACACTGTCTTTCTGCCTCCTTATGTTCATGACACTGAGTTGTACCCAAAAGGTTGTAAATTCTCCTACTATTTTAAAAGGAAACAAGCCCACTAGAAGACTTCAGACCAATATGAATACCTTTAAGTGCTGGAGTGTATAAAGTACCAATTGGATTAATAAAGGACACACCATCCTCCCCATCCATCTCTGGGTCATTGTCCACAGCAGCATTGCCACCTATGTCAAACCAGACGTTACCTTAACAGACTGAGGGTCATTGGCAATAAAACACAGATAAACATGGCAACATGCATGAATTCAGCATATTTATGGAGGCATCCAAATGAAAAAAGAGAAAAATTAAAGCATTTAATATATAGGGAATATTTAGCAAGTTGTGGCATGAACCACTGGACTTCATCTCTAGAATTTCAATTTAATAACAGAAGCTTGTGACAATCAATTTATTAGCTCTGTTTAGGTAGACTGTTGCAAACTGAGGCACAAACTTAATCTTTAACCATTTGGATGCTGTGAAACATACAAGCCCTTCTTAAAATTTATGTAGCCAAGAGACTGGAAAGCACCAGTACTCCAGGACTAAGTTACTACCCTTGCTGATCAAGGTATGTACTGTGTCAGCAGAGGGAATGAATAACCTGATATCCTTCCTCTCCTTTGCACCCTGAAAGCAGGGTGGTCCACCAGGAGTGGGGACTGAAGGAATTTATGAGTTGCTCATTTGTGCTTGAGCATATAGAATGCACCAGAAGCAAAGTATGGGCTATACATAAAAAATATCAGAAACACAGTATGGGCCATATATTTTGTACTTCAAGCATGCAACGATTCCCCCACCCCACCCAAAAATAGCTTTTTCCCTTTAATTGTCTTCAGTGAAATAAAAAAACGTCATGTGAGTCATTCTGTTGGAAAAAGAAGCATTACACAGTAACATTGGTACAAAACATGCACTTAATCATTTAAACTCATTACTTCCTCTCAAGATTTCTAGTCTACCATATACTTAATTTAAGCTGTGGAGAGCCAGGGGTTAAAGAGTCCACCACAGCGCAGATGGCTGCAGAAACTATGTGGCCCAGGAGACTATGGGTTAGTCGAGATCTTGAATCTGGCCCACACCATTTGTAATCAACATAATGCCATCTGACAGCTGCCCTGAGACACAGGGGCACATGAAATTAGCTCCTTGTTGGCTGAAGTTATATTAAGAGGGGTCCTGGCTGGCAGCCTGAGCCACTGCCCCCAGAGACCACCTGTGCAGGACCAAGGCCCACCCACAGCAGGGCAGGGGAGAAGCTGCGTCTTTCCGCCGGCATAAAGCCTGGCTGCCAGTCTCCAGGACCAAAGTCCTCCAAACACAGGTGCTGGCAACGGGAGCACACAGCTATGGCTCCTCCTTCTCCAGCACTGTCACCCCAACGTGAAAGGCTCGGGAATCACAGCCAGATCTCAATGTCACATTTTGCAGAGCACCAAGCCAGGGCTGCAGCTGAAGGACTGGCATCTGGCTCTTTGCTCAAAGACCAAATGCCATAAGTTGATCTAGTGCTAAAAAGGCAACACACAGACATACTAGTACATAACAGTCAAATATGCTAGCTACAGGAGAATTATCATCAGCATTTCGCTGATCATTAGCACTAAAGGAGGGGAAGGGACACCTTGAACACGAAGCCACTTTACCTATATATCCTCCGCCTCCTCCACCTGAGGAGCACCCCCCTCCACCCCCTCCGAAACCCCCTCTTGTCTCCCACCCCCACTTCTTCATGGCCTGGGGGCAGGATCTTCCTCCAGTAGCACCTTCCAGCAAGGATTTTCCTGACCACAGGAAGGAAGTGTTATCATTCCAGCCACCTCCACCACCTGCAGTTGAGAGAAGAGAAAAGGCACAGCTGGGGGTTACTTTTTGTGTAAGAAACACTTCAAGGATCTGCAGGACAAGCACCCATTCAAAACACCTCAGCTGAAAGTCATCATCTGCACCTCTTTTCACCTACCATACAAGGATGACTATTTTCTATGGAAAATGTAAAAAGATATCCCTACATACTCTCCAACCACTTATTTCTGGTTTACAGAGCCTTCCCCTTCTCTTTGCCAAAAATACTTTTGAAAAAAACCAGTGTCAGTTCTAAAGTAGAACAAAAGGAATTTAGTGAAAGGGGTTTGAAAACACATCCCAGTCCCGCTCTTTACACAACATACTCACCAGTGACTCACTTTCAGCTCTGCTGGTTGCTCAGTCCAAGGTCTCTTCACAGAGACTCCTAGCCAGGGTGCAATTATGCTCTCTGCATAAGCCAGGGAAACTGTGAGTGTGTCTGCACAGCACAAAACAGTGCAAGGAGCAGGATGGGCACAGTGGCACTGCAAACTCCCACACCAAAAATCAAACAACTTTGTTTATGAGAGGTTCTACTTTATTTTGGGAGAATGTTGCCATTGCTATGGCTATTCCATCTTGATACTCTTATTTATGCCAAGTATCCAGCACTGTGGGAACCTTCTATTTGCATCTGTTATAATTCTCTGTTCCCCCTGAACTGTGTTTTCATGAGTTTTGCCTCACCTTCTTGTGAGGAGGAGGAATCTGGTAGTAGCACAAATTCACAAGGGTTTTCTTAAAAGGAATAAACTTTCCTTACCTGCAGCTCCTGAATTTCCATTCAACCCTGGAATAGAGGAATCATTCTCCAGTCTTTCTGGATGAAATGTGTCCGTTTTGGCCCTGTAGGCCCTGCCACCACCCCCTGCTGCAATTATCAAGGGGACCGGTTCTCCGTTCTCCATCTTAACAAATTCAGAAATAAAGGCAATGTTCAAACTGAGTCAGACATGTAAACAGAAGTTCAGCCACAAGATAGTTACTGCATGTTGCACCAAGCAGGCATCTAGGGCTGCTCAGCACTGCACATTGTCATTGCATTATTTGTGCACCCACACCCAGAAAATTAACGAATAGCACTTGTCCTACCAAGTTCTGCAACAGGAAACAGCAGTGTAAGCAGCTCTGTGAATTGTATCTACCATGGTGATGGCTCTGAGAAAGCCTGTAAAGTCCCATGTGATGTCTTATCAAATATCTCTTATCAAATGAAACGGCTAAGGAGCACTGCTCTTTACAGTGCAACACAGTGTCCCCACTGGCAAAGGACTGCCTGAAAGCAGTGTTTGGAATGAGTACTGTCTCAGCTAGCACAGGACAGGAAACATCAGTGATCAACAGCTACAGGATTGCCAACAGAAAACGTACAGGCTGTCCTCAACTTTTCTTGTCAGGCCACATGTATAGCTGAGGTCTCACGTTCTACAATGACAGAGTTGAATCAAGCCCTGCAGAATTTGCCCTTGGCTGTAGAACTGTGCTTCAGCAGCTTGGTTTTTATTGAAAAAAACCACCCAGTTCAACCCATTATGTTTGCAAAGGATACTCCAAGCCACTGAAGCAAGTCTGGCCATATTGGACAGCAGTTCTAAGAACTGTGAAGGGCCAACTCAGATCCCTACATCTCTCAAGTGGAAATTAGGGATACCCGGAGCTCACTCTGTGGACCCTCTCCCTGAGGTGTGTAAAGGATTTTTCGGAGGCAGGTGGCAGGATGTGTTGATGCTGAAGGTGCAGGGGGACTGTGTTTCCATACCTTAAATATGTAAGTGGCACCGCCCCCGCCTCCACCTCCTCCTGCCCATTCATTGACACTTCTGTTCACACGAATCTCTTCTTCGATCACGTTGTTCTCTCCGATGCAGACTTTCTGGATAACATCATTAGTCTGCAAACACGAGACCAGGTCTGAACTCAGGTAAGAAACCTCCATGCCCTTGTACACACAGAGGCCTTGTGAACCCTTCCCTGTCCCAAAGCAAGAAACTGTCCTCCAATGAAACTACATGAGCAGAACCAAGTAAATGCTCTTCTAGAAGAATCTGACTTTTTGCCTCAACCTTGACCAGAAGAATTTGTTGCCATTTTAAGTGGAATTATTTTGAAGCAAGCTCAGTGCTGATACCTATTATCATGTAAAACAGCTCCATAAACTTTTAATGTACAAAATACAGCAGAATTTGCTGGAAATATTTCCCAGCATTAACAGTCTGTATTTCCCAAGTGGAGGAAGGGAGCAAGGATGTGCCTTGTCCTGTGTCACACAATAGCCAAATGGCAGAGACATAGAGACAACCCAAGTTTCTTCAACCCTCATTTCCAGTCCCCTGCTGGCTGGGGCCAAGCAGCCAACATGCACCTCTGTTGACCTTAGTAGCAATTTTACTGCAACTACCAGTGCCTACCAAAACAGCAGCAATCCCACCTTTGACTGCAACGTTCACCTGATGTAAATGAAAACCAAAAACCCTCCACATTTCCTACTTAGCATTTTTTCCCCTTCCATCAATTAGCACCAAACAAAGTGAACTTTCTGTATTAGGCAAATCCCTGAATTCACTAACTGATTTCAATCACAACATTAAACTATCATTTATATGTACTTCAGGACTATGACCTAACTATTGTTTTGGTTTAAAATTGGGGCACTAAAGTGCATGACAAGCAGGACCCTGCTGTGAGCATTTTCAAGTTGCAAATTTTGCTTTTAGCTTATTTTACTTTACAGGTTTTGTCTCAGTAATGCCATCTTGTTATATTGCACATATATGGCACACTGAACTTACTAAACCAACAACATTTTTAGGGAAAAATGCACAAACATTTGTTATAGTAGGATTGACCTTCTGCTTCCTTCTACTTTCATGCATGTGTTTTCTTTTGGAAGAACATGATGAAATCATAATCAAATTATGAATTATTCTGCTGACCACAAAATATGTTCCAAGTTGTGCTAGAGAATGAATGGCATCCATTTTGTGCATGCAGACTTGCCTAAAGAACTAAGCAGTCCTCCTTTCCCTACTTTTTCCCTCTCCTTAATTGATTTGGAGTTGGGTGGGAATGATTAATAAAATGACAAAGTCAATGACCCAAAGGAACCACTAGATTACAAAAAAAATAATCCTTCATGGCAAAGACATAACTGATTACAATCCAATCTAGTAAAAGTCCCCTCTACAAGTCAATGCAATCTCTTTGCCTCAATGAAAGAATTACATTAGCACTCAATAAATTCTCACTAAGATTACAGTGGCCTGCAATTTAATGAGTCCATATATTACACTCAGCTGGAATGTCCTAGTTAAAGACATCGGATGGACATTTGAGTTAGGCCATTTCTCATTTCAAAAAGGCTTTATATTAATGGTTTGTTTGTAGATATGTGTAATTCTAGTTTTAACATTATTTACTTCAGCAGCCAGCCTTGAGAACCCCTTTTACTTGTCTATATCCTTCAACCTTTCTCTGCTCTAAGCTTTCATCTCTTGGATGCCAGCCATTAACAGCTGAGAAATGCACATCATTTAAATGTCCAGCTCAAACCTGTAGGTGAAATTTCATCAGATAATGCTTAGTTTGCTCCATGAGAGTGTCCTATTCCCCCATCCTCCTCCAAAGAATAGGAACCAATTAATAAACTATTGTGCGTGCAAATAGTGCCCAATGTTCTGTCAAGACATTTGCAGCAAGGGTTGGTTAGTAACACAAAAATCAGGACTGACCCAGCAACGATTAATTTGTCTTTCCTATTCCCATATGGAGAATAACCAAGCAGGCCCTGTGAAGTGGGTATATCCAGAGCTGCAGAGTATATGATAATGGCAGGGCTGGCCTCAATGGTGGAGCAAGGGTGAAACCCTACAAAGTCAGCCTTGAAGACTGATCTCCAGAGGAAAGGAAGGCAGGGTTAGCTTTTGTCTCCAAACCCCCCCCACAGGTGCTCTAAGATAGGCAGACCAGTCAGGAACCTGTTGTGTGTTATCAACAGGGCTCAAATGTTGAAGAGAAGCGAGCACAAGGCCATGGTGCTTCATCTTCTCATGCTCTCCCAGTAAAACTGTACCTATTCCTTGACTCCTATAACCCCAAACCCCTTGAGGACAACATTTTTCTGCATGAAAAGAAAACTCCATGGATTGGTAAAAGAGATGAAGGCAAAACAGAAAGGCAATCACTTACACTAGGACAAGCATCTTCTCCTTGCTGTCCCACCAAGATATACAGCGTATCATCCTTCTGGAGGTCAAAAATTCCCAGCACAGACACGCCGTGGGACCTCACCATGGTGTTCTTCCCTCCTTTCCCACCAGCAGCTCCATAGCCTGAGATGCTGCAGAAAAAAAGAAAACAAGAGGCTGGCACCTGAGTTGTCCCAGACAGGTGGAAGGAGGCACAAACCGCTCCTGAGCACTGAGCGTTTTGCACACCTGAACATGGTGGCACAGAGCTGTGCCCCGAAGTCCTGACATTCTAAATAAATCTAAACCCAATGCCTGAAGACTGGTTTTCTGCTCTGTTTGAATCTGTGTGCTTGCACAGCTATGAAACAGATTCTTTCACATTGATTCAGATAATTTCACATTGGGCAAATGCTGCTGAGAACAGAGTGAGCAACTCCCTATAGTTTCCAGCTTTAATACATGAAACACATCTTGTTTCCCAGAAGGCACATCCTTGAGAAGTTTGCAGCAAGGAGGAGAAAGAACAGAAGTGGGAAAACTGGTAAAAACAGGACATATGGCTAAAGAGAACATTAAGCATGAGATTGACAGAGGGAGATTTGAGCAAGCAGACAGCATAACTGGTCCTGGTAGCATGGACCAGATGGAAAACAGCTCTCTTATTCCCAGGACCAGAGGAATACAGAAAGAAGAGTAGATGGAGATGACACTACCTGCAGTAAACAAGGAAGGCAAAAACCCCCTGGCTAAACTCATGGTGACCAGGAACTGTCTCCAGCCAGGAGTGGGCAGGTTACACACAGGCTGCTGCAGTCTCAGTTAAGGATCTGGGATTTTTATTTCAAGCAGTCAAGATTCAGAGGTGCTTACTGTTGCTGATGTACCCAAAGATGTGGCTGTAACACTGCATTGCTCAGATCCTCCCTCTCCCTTTCTAACAATGGACATACTTAAAGCAGCTTTTAGCAAAGGATTTCAAAGCACTTTTTAAAAGATCATGATAAAAACATCTCTGCTGCAACAAAACATGGAGTTGCTCAGCTTTCTGAGTAGGTGAATGATGGTACAGCAACTCAGTTTAGAGCTGAAATAACCAGGTAATTCTCCACTGACATTAGTAACTTTCCATCTATTTCTGTGAGAGCAAAATTCCACCTGGAGCATGTAACTAGAGACTGCAGGACTGAGAACTCAAAAATTGCTCTCGGCTTCCTACGAGGCACAGCGTAGGTGCTCTGCTTCAACACCTCCTTTTCTCCAGCACCTGGCTGCTCTCTGCCCAGCATAGTCCTGCCTGCAAACAGGCAGTGTCTCATAAAGCATATTAGATCCTGGCAATGTGACATGATTATGTTCATGCCACTGCTGATAACCAAAGCAATCAGTCCTCAGTTAGGCTGTACTGGAGCCAGCAGAAAAAGTGATGGACACAGCACTGGGCCACCCTGAACAGATGCTGAATGAATCTGAAGACTGAGTTGATTTGCTGTAGAATTTTGCAATGGCTAATGAGGTGCACTACCAGGCATAGCAAGCTGGCAGGGCTAATTGGCTGCCAGTAGGGGCCATACTTTTCCATGTAAGAACAGATTTTGCATACAAGCAATGATGTCAGAAAGTTCAGGAAACCCAGTTTGGCCTCATTCAAAGGCTGCAGACAAACAAAAACCAGTAGATTCAGGTGACAGTCATTCCCTATTCAAAATGTGTCGCTATTTAAACAGTTCTCTTGACTTCAAACTTTAACAGGATCCCTTCCATTCGGAACAACTTTCTTTTACAGGACAAATGCTTTTAATCATATTGGCCCTGAAGAAAAGTTCAGCCCACCTAGAGCAAGAACACAGAGTACCTTCCACTGCCTTCCTTATTTTCTTTTACTATGGCACTTGTAGGATCTGAAAAAGGAGCCCATGCCTTCAGGAAGGTTCAGGATGTGCAGAGTGCAAACCAGGGCTGGAGAAAAACACGCACCATAACATCCTGGTTATGGGAAACACTGGAGCTAGTCTTGAGAGTATGAGAAAATGTTGTGCCTAGGCTGGCTGACTCAGAATGACAGTATTTTGCACTCCACTGGGCTGTGTTCTTTTGCCACCTCATGTGAAGGGACCATAGAGAAGCGAGGACAGTGGAATTGACTCCAAAAGGGGCACTCAGCAGAATGGACCAAAACCTCTTCCTTTAAAAACGGAAAGAAGTTGCATAACAGATAATAACGTGGAATTTATTACAGTTCACTTCTCTCATACTTGGTCATAGACCTAGATGACCAGGCCTTCTGAATGCTGGAAGGAAATCTGAAACAAAAAATACTCTTTTATAATGTTTAACTTCATTGTTATACAGTGTGGAGTCCCATAGAAGCAAACCAGAGCATGTAAAACTCCAGTTTTCAAATGTGGGCACTACAGTGTGTGGCAGCCTACCCAGGCCTTCACAGATGGTGGGGTTTTCTGGGTGTAGTTGGTTTGTGCTGGCAGAGTTTTGTGCAAAATTGAGCTGTCTGTATTTTAATAAGGCATATTCTGCCTCATGTTCACAAAATCGATCTCCTTCTTGTGCAGTTACCAGGAGTGTACATTACATGGTGTAAAACACACTGATATGGCAGAACATCAGCTTTCTTGGGAGCCCAGCAGCCAGCAGGAGGGTTTTCTCTCTGTGTTAGGTGTTTCAGCAGTGCCCATCAGGAGAACTTACAGGACCCACACTGCAGCAGGACCACAGGGCAGAGCTAAACACAGGCAGTGAGTCCAGACTCTGGGAAGGCCTGGAACTGATATTGCAACTTGACATTTTCCTAGGGCTATGCTATGCTGGCAGACTCTGCTGCCCCTTCAGCAGACCAGAAACAGGAGGATGTCAAGTTAATTTAAGCCCACAATTGCCTCCTGCTTTCCCCAGGCTGTGAATTTTCTACTATAGCCTTAAGAGGTGCAAAAGAGAATGTCATCCCTTTATATATATGTTATGCACGACATTATACATCTATTATCTATACAGAACCTAAAAGTCTGTTAGGTCATTTATAGGACTTAAATAGACAGGTCATCCCTGCAGGGCCCAGGGTTTGTATTGTGCAGCAAAAAATCAGCCTACAGTTGCACAGGAATTCTGGCTCTTCTTGGACTCTGATATTAAAGAAATGACAGTGCTGTAAGCTTTTGGGCTGTTTTGCCTGTTCTTTTTTGGGCTGTACTTTATAACCATATTTACTGGATGCTGGTTCTGAAAAATTCTATTCACCTCAGGCAACTCCTTGTTGATAGCTGGGTAAAATATCATTAATGCTTTTTGCATTACCATCAATCCTTGTAGGAATAGGCACTCAGGCAGAACTTGTGCCTAGCCTAGCCAGCTTCTCAAAACTGCTTTGCCCTAGACCTCTGTTAGAGACTGACATCTAGCCTCAACATTAACATTCTTTTTCAATATAAAGGAAAAAAAAAAAAAAAGATGGGACCAGCAAATTGTAACAGAAATTTGTTCAAAGCCTTCAGTGGAATGTTTTGCTTTGAAATCCAAGATACCATCACTGGTTTGCAATATGGAATGCTGCATAAAAAAACACCACTAGACAGCCACTGGTTCAAACTGACAGCTCTGCTTACAAAGTGATGCATGTAATGGCTTCATGTTACCATTCAGATACAGTGAACTACACTTTGATTGTACTTCTTTCTCCAGCAAGAGCAAAAAGAAAAAAATGATTGGTAAAGACCTGATTAAGTAGCATTGAACCGTATCTGATCATCTCTCTTTGAAAATAACTCCACAGGGGGATTTAAGTGTTAGAGCCCTCAGTAACACAGAGCCTACCATTTAGGTAGCTGGCTTCCAAAATCAATTCTACAGTGGTAAGCCAGGCTTACAGGCTCAACTTGCTGTGTCTAGATTCAAAAAAGTGATGATGTTGAGCAGAGGTTGATGCAAGCTGTCCTGTAAGAAAAGCTGACACATGATTGTGCCTTCCACCACAGGTGAAGGGTGGGAAAAACTCATTCTGATCCCAGGGCTCAATGAATGCCATACGAGAAATATATTCCTCTTGGTCTGGGGAGGTGAAAATGCTTCATTTTCAGCTACTGACAGAGCTCTCCCAACCTGTAACAATTTAGGCTAAAGATTTGCCCGCCTCAGAAAGTTTCTTCTCTTTCACCAAAAAAATTGCATCTTCCAGGGAACAAATCTGAGACTGGGGAGACTGGAAATCGCAGGCTCAAGGACAAGTAAAACCCCAGCAGATGTGGCCAAACTTCTGAATGTAATACTTCGGAAATGCCTAGCATGTAACTGCAGCTTGGATAGTTTCAAACACAGATCCATCAGGACAATCAGAGACAGTTCCCTCACCTGTATGTGTTGGTTGCTGGTACTCTCCAGATCTGAATGCCTTGGAGAATCCCTTCAGCCCCCACGACCACTCTGAGCTTGGAGTTCCTGTAGGCATCATTGCACTGGCTCTGTGTGGGGCCATAGGGTCCACTGGCACCACAGGTTGTGAACAACCACTGATCTGAAAGGAGGACATAGGCAAAGCATGACCCCAACACCCAAAGATCAAGTAGTTGTTCTGCTCTTCATCTGCTCTGCTTGTTGGACCAAGAGAAGAACCTGGGCCTGAGGTTTGAACCCAAACAAATACAGAATTCTTTTAAAAGACTCATAGTGCCGTGTATCTCAGTATTTGACAGCTTTTCATCAAAGTCTCCTGAAATCTATCAGAACAATAAACATAGTTTTATTTTTCCTAAGGCTCAAAAAGGCAAAGAGCACAGAGTAGAGAAAAATGCAATAGTCCACCCATTTTCAGGCTCTGCTCTCTGGGCTGTTAAGTGCTCATTCATAGTCTCAAGGCTGGTGCATTCTAGCCCTTTCAGTTTCTAGAGACATTTGGTTATTGAATTTATTTTAAATGGGAAAGTAACTGTTAATTAGATAAAAACCTGTAAATACAACATCATCACAGTGATTAAAACATAACAATAGAATAACTGCATTTTGAATAATTATTTTCTCACAGGAGACTCCAATTGAGCTTCAGAAAGCCAAACACCTGACTGAGGCCTGTAAAACAAGCATCCAACTGCATTTTCTAGGCCAGATCTGTGGGTGTAAATCAATGCATCCCTATTACAGCCATTTCCATCAGTTGGAAGTACTAATCCTGTACAAATAGATTTCTAGAAAAAGGCTTTGCGAATTTGTGTCTCAAAAAGTCTAATGTTTAAAATTTGAATACGTGATGGTGAAAATTACGTTCTTTTCCCTAAAGATTCATTTTAGGGGCAGCACAGTCCCAAGACCAAAATGCTTTCATAAAACCCACCTTAACCTGTTTTCTAGTATATCAGGAAATACTTCTTATATAATCAGAACTAAGGTCTAGAGGGTAAATAAGTGGACTAAGCATTTTTTGTGAACATGACACGATTTATCAAACATACTTACTAATAATCTAATATACACAATCTAATAAGATCCATTAGGTAGTTCTACTGCCATTAAAGAAAAAAGATTGAAATACATCTGAAGTTTTTTCTACAAATTATGTTGGTCCAGTCAGCCTTCCAATATGGCCTCCTCAGAGGGCACCATTTTCCCACCAACTTCCACAAAAGCAATGCAGACTCCTTCAGTGGTGATACTAATTAGCTCAGACAGGGCATTAACTGGACTCAATGATCCTTGCAGATCCCTTCCAACTTAGGATGTTCTATGATTAGCTTGATCTGCTTCTTGGAATTGGGAGCTATTGTCTAAGCTGATGTGGTCTAGAAATGATGGTCTGGATGAGCGAAGACGAAGTTCTACCGTTACTGTTACTGGAGGGGTTCACCCTCCAGAAACACAAGAAAACACATTAGCTTAGCCAGAAAAAATGTCTGAATTACGTTTTCACAAACTAATCCTGAAGCTGAGCTAAATTCCTTCTTGTAAAAAAAGTTCAGTGAATGAAATGGATCAAAGAATTTGACAGGACTTTAAGAAATATAGCGACCGGTATTTCAGAAAAACATTGGTAATACAGTGTTGTGCAAAACTACCACTCTTTAAGAAAATTTCCCAATCTAAGTACTGCTGAGAGAATAATCCCTTCTTTCTGAAAAATCTACACCACCCCTCCTCAAAATTCCCCTGCAAGGGTCCTCTACAGATATTGCCTCTGTTACTTGTTTCATTTACATACTAATTTCACTTATTTCTCCAGTCCTTCTGGATTGGGTGGCAGTACGAAAACTTAAAATTATTAGATAGCAAATGGAAGAATTTCCCTCTCCTCCTTTGCTTCTGATGTACCCCCCAAAAGCCCCCAAAACAACACGTAAGAGGGTAAAGGCACCTAAGGAAGCAAGGTCTAGATGTTACTGAAGCAAAATGCTTTAGTAGCTCTGGTATCAACAGTCTGGCACCAGAAGTTACTTGTGTTTATCCTTGCAAAACCCACCCCAAACCCAAAGGAAAATCTCTCACTAACTGGAAGATGAGAGACTCATTCTGTCAGCTATCACAGTGATTTAACATTGCAATACCCCAGTGGGCTCAGCCACCTGCACTGAAACATATGTTTGGTAAAGCAGGCAGGTAAGTGGAACAATAAGAAACCATTCGGATGTCTCCAGTGAAATATAAAACATGTTCCCAAAGGCAGATGCGGGTGACCTTCAAGAAGACAATAAGCCCAAAACATGAGAGAATCAAAATGGAAAACTGGAAGTGATAAAACCTAGGACAGACCACAGCATGTGCAGACTGCTGCTATTGTTAAGCTTTACATTTCTGATTTAGTCCCTTGAAATAAAACTCGTTCCTTAGGTATCTGCTTACCTGACCTTGGCAAACTTGTCTCTAGATGATTCCACATGTAATACACAGCACAGCTGGACCTGAAACTGGCTGCTCTTGGCTCCCACTGCCTGCTAGGGACAGGGGATCAGTGAGCTACATCTTATTCCAAAATGCTTTGAAATGGCCCTCTGGTTCCTTAAAAGCCCTGGTGGAACAGAAGGAGAATGTCCTTCTGCTGCAAACCTTATGCCTTCAGACTCTGAACTGAAGCAACCAGAACAGCTTTAGTGTTTTCTGCCTTTAGGGCAGACTAGAGTGGGCTCACTTCCAGTGCAGAGGCAGTGTCAGGGTAAGGACAAACATTGCTGGTCATTTGAGATTAGTCCATCTGCACTAAACTCTTAGAATCTGGCTTTTAAGAGCTCAAGAGGATGGGGAATGAAAAACCACAGATATGTTATGCCAGGGAGTACGATGTAAGGAACCTGGAGGCGACTGAGCACGGGAGATGCCATCTTGGATTTCAAAAGTGGTCCTGCTGTAATGGACACAGTGGTGATACAAGATTGTCTGTAAAGCCTCCCAGGTTCTGCAGCTGCTGCAGCCAGTGCTAGCAAGAATATTTACTTGCTTTATTCAGGTAGATGGTAGAAAAGAACAGGAAAAGATGTGTTTCAGAACTAGCAGAGCTGGGTAGTAATCTTTGCCCAAAGCATTGCAGGAGGAAGTCTGGCCCAAGTGAAGTCTGTGGGGAGACTGCACCTGATTTAAACCAGCAGGGATTTTAGTAAAACCTACAGCCAGGTGTTGCATGATCTCCTCATTTGTCATTGCTGCACTGATGTGCAAACAGCCCTACTCCTGTTTATAAATACTGGAAGCCAGTCCAACATGGAACAGCTTTGTCATTGAATTAAATGGGACGTAATACAACACAGGAAAAAGTTGCTCCTCATTTCAAGATAATTAGGACAGATGGATCTTAGTTACAATTCTGGATACAGACTAAAACCCCCACACTTCCCCCCCCCTTCCTCCTCTCTCACACATTTCACAAAGCCAACCCTCAGTGTGCAGATGTAACAGCAGCCCAAGATTTGAAGCCACTAACCCAGCAGCAAAACAGAATACTGCCTGCCTTAATAACCCACCACTTCTTTTTTAAAAGTAAGATTTCACTCCCTGCAAAGTATTGATTTTCTCTTGATTCTAGAAATGACTGCAGCATGTCTTATGAGCGTGGAGAGAGCATTTCTACAGGCTGCTGCATGCCACAGCAGTTTACAGTAATTCAGTTTGAAGCATTATTTTGATCTCCAAAGACTAAAGCAGCAGCACTGAATCGAAAATCCTTAAGCAGCTTGGTGAGAAGCATAGATTTTTTCCATCTGTGAATAACTGTGGTCTGTTGCATAGTGCACAGCACATCTCTCCTTCCTTCTGCAGTGTGTGGCAGGATAATGCTGCCAGCACCTCACACACCAGGGGAAGAACAGCAGGACTCTCCAGGCTAAACCTCCCCAAAAAAAACCTGGCAGACTGTGGAATTCTGCCCAACTTTACACAAGTTACATATACCCAGTTTCCAGAAAGAGCTGAGGACTCCCATGACAAAAGCCAACAGGTAGTTTAATGTAGGGTCCTTATATAGTCTGCCATTGGCAGCTGCAAGATGCTACCTGGGTTTAAAAAAAATGGAAATCTCTGTTTGGGGTGGGGGAAAAAAAAAGTAGTGGAGATCACAGTGAGACTCAGATTTGGGTACTATATTTCAGTGAATAATTTATACATCCGTTCAATTTGAGAGAATCCTCCCTCTTAAAAGAAACATGGCAGAGGAAACATTAAGTTTCTGCCTGTTCACCCACTTACCTGCCCTCCTCAGGCTTCCTGGCAAGCTCCCCAACACATTGGCAAGGTCCCAGAAGCAACATTTTACAAAAAATGTCATTTTGGCTCTATTGAAACAATTGAAAAAAAATTTCTTCCTTCATAACTTTTCTTTCCATTATGACTCTACTGATTGATACATTTACACACACAGTCGCTCATCCTTTTGCACAGCAGAAATTCTAGGTTTCACACAGTTTGTCTAGATACATGAAAGGCACAGCAATCAACTTGCTGGATTTCAGCCACAGCAAAAGGGGAGTGATGTCCTGCTCTTGGAGAACAAAATGAACAAAACCCCACAAGACTTAAAATGACTAATTTGTCTGAAGCTCTGATATGACTTGCAGCCCGAGGCAATGCTGCTGCAGGCACTGCTGCAAATAACAACCAGCAACACTGAAGAGAAAACTGGAGCAAAGCCTAAGGCACATTGGTACTTCTAACATAGAAAGCAGTTTCATTGGCACATGTACAGCACACAAACTCCATGACACAAAACAGACAGAGGCATTTTGGCTATACCTCAAGGGCCTAAACGTATTAACTGGCATTTGTTAAATCAAGCTGGTTTGAACCTAGTTTCAGCTCATTCCCGACCAAAACTTTAGTGTTTTGAGCAAATTTCCAACCAAGCAGCAAGGTACTTGGCTTATTTGGGAACCTAGAGTAACATGCTAGTGAAATGCATCAGTGCTTTAAAACAGTGTGTAGACAGTTTGTGGAATTTGCTGTGACAACCTCTATTCAGACCAAAAGATTACTCCTCCTTCCAGTAGAGTAAAAATCCACATTAATAAGGGCTATAAATTCTCATGTTTCAGGGGCATAAGAACCCTGGTGGCTAAACTTCTGGATGCAATTAATTCTTCCTCAGAGAGTACATTTTACCTCTTCTTCTCAGGCAGATGCCATCAAGCTTGATGCCATGAACAAGCAGAATGTTTGCTTCACCTATCTGTAAAAACTTCCATAAGCTTCCCCTGCAATATTTGGCCAATGTGGGAAAACGGAGGCTTAGAGGAAACTGCCCACCTTAATCTTCACTAACATTTGGCACCATGGGCTGTGTGGAGAGCTGCAGATTTTACTCAGTGCATGAGCAATCTCAGTTATGCATTACCAGTAATTCCAGGGTTGGTCTGTGCTGGAAGCCTGTAGGCAAAATATACTGCAAGCATATATAAGAAACATACTCAGTGAGGTAAGGATTTCAATTTTGCTTTGGGTTCTGCCATTTAACAAGGTTCTGTGAGCAGTAATTGGAGATTATTACCTTTCCCAGGATTGAATTTGCCAGAGATTAATGGGGCAGGGGGTTGAAAGATGATGGTAAATGGCAGAACTAGGTTGTGCTCACAATCACAGTCCCTGACCTGTTAAGTTTGTCTACAAAATGGTATTAAGGGAATATAAACTGATCGTAGAAATTAGTGAGTCTTGCCAGCAATACAAGAACCAGTTACAGAGGTATGGCTAGATTAAGAGAGGTCTGCTTTTCCACTCTTTAGGGAGTTACTATTTCTGTCTCTATTTTCTAAATGAGGGCGTCAATAGAAGGCTTGGACATATTTTTGAGTTCAACAAGAAGAGCATCTGCAGTGATGACAAATGTATGCCAGATTGATCTTGAGTATCATTTCAAAGAAATACTCAAAAGCTTGATTCATGCTTTATATTTTTCTTGAGTGTTTACATACAGGGAACACTGTCAGGGCGTCCTTCTAGGAAACTGTGGTCAGTGTGAGAGGGTAAGAGCACTACTGACTTTGGACAGCAACGAGAACGCCTTGTTTCTTGCCACCTTCTGAAACCAGACACTAACAAAGCAGCATGAAGAAAACTAATTTCTTTTCCCTTTTATGTTTCACTTAAAGAGTCTTCCATAAAGGGTGTGAAGTGATACATGCTACCAACTTTTTGGATTTTTTTTTGTTCATAATTACAAAGGATGGTAGAAATGCACATTAGATAACAAAGACCAAGTTTGGTGGAAGTGGAAAAATTATTTCAAAACCTTTTCTGAGATTTCTAGCAGTTTCTGTACAATTTAAACTGCTGTTCTTAAGAGTGAGCAGCTTTGAAATTTAGGTCTGAAACCTGTGAATTGCCCTGTTTATTTCAATTGCATGATTAACTCTAGAGAGAAATTATGCCAATTCAACTTTGTTAGGTTGTATCTCGTTGCATGCTCATTTTCAGTATTGCACTGTTGCTATTTTCAATCCTACAGGGAAAGCAAGTGTAAACACTGCAATAAAGAAATCCATACTGACATATTCTGAGATCCCACTGTTGTGTCCAAACATTTCCATCACTGTTCAGAACATTGCTTTTGTTGGGGGAAGGCACTGGGCTGTTATTCACTGTGTTAATTGATGCATAATATAAAAATACAATTCTGCAGATACCTTTATTGCATTATACCAACAGTTCAGTTAGCATAATTGCACACAAAGAGCAACCAAATGTAATTTTCTTTTACTTAATACTTGCTCCATTGTTCCTTTCAGCTCCTTCATCTGATTAACTAATGTGACTGAGAGTTCTTCCGAGAAACAGCCATGGAAGTACTCAAAACAGGACTCTCCAGATGGAGAACACAAAATCTGTGCAACCACTACATGGGGAAGAGACTGGAGGAAAACTGTAACCCAGTCTGGATAAGAAAATGATTTGATGGCAGTTTCCATGCAAGAAGCCAGAGCTGCACAATGGCTGGTGGATATGCAGAGCAAAAGGAACAAAACAATGCAAGATTTGAGGGGAAAAAAGGTTAATACTTTTGCACATTGCACAACATGCCATTTTTGTACTGTGTGCCCTGACACAAATAAGTTGTCAGTGGGACAGAGGAGGAGCTGAAACATCAAAAGAGAGGCTATCCTCATGGTATTTAAAGCCTATTCAGAAGCACCAGAAATCTTTAATTAAAGCTTGATTGCTCTGTGTCTTGTTATCTCCTTTTGCCTACTGAGAATCCTATTTTGTCTCCTTCAGTTTCCGTGATAGTAATTTGTTTACCTCAAGTTCCCCATTATTGCTTGCTGTATCTTTATATGCCCGAATTTCCCATATTCTAGCCTTGTGTATAAAAGGAAATTGCATTGGTTTGATATAAATTGACTTTTTAATTGGTAGTTGAATGATAGTATGGTTTGAGCAGCTTTCAATTTTACTGAAACTAATACTGAATCGATTTAAGACCAAAGCCAAAGTAAGCCTGGGTTTACAAGAGAATAAACAGCACCCAGCCTTTTGTACAGATTTAACCATCTCAATGAAAAATCCTGGCTCCATTAAAGCTGTTTCAATCTTCTGGCATATGCAGACCTTGTTACAACTTTTTTTTCCAAGCTGCTTCTAGAATCAAGTTTCACCTGCAACCTTTCAGCAAGAAGTCCGTATTCCAGTAAAAAGCCCCATCATTAGTTAATTGAAAAGGAAAGTATTTGCATTGCCCTGTGAACATCTATCTAATGGCCACCTTGCACTGCAAGTAACTGTGTGACTTGAAAACCACAGGAATTTTTCTATGCAGGTCCTGGTCATCAAGAAACTTGAGAGAGTCACAGCACCACATTAGTTGTAGACATTTCAGGTCTTATTCTACCCAACGTGTTCATTATCCCAGGTGTGACACACTACAGTGGGTAACACATTTCTGGAAGCTTTAGGATCTTTGACAGTGTGCCAGACTTGTGTGTTTTTAATCTCCAGTGTGCATGACCTGGTGGCACTCTGAGCCACGACCAGCAGCAGCAAGGCTGAAGAAGCAAGTCAGAAGGTACAGGGCCTGAGAACAGAGAGGACAGGGAGGCTGGTGGTGCTGACCATCACTTCTGCTGCTGAAAATGGATTTCCAAGCACAGGCAAAAGCAGCAGGTGTGTATAAGAGGTCGTGCTGAGATTCAAAGGAGCAAATGGAGGGCCCACGCCCTTGAAAACAACTGAGCTTCTTTGGATTTAGCGTTGTGTAAACAAAGTGGTACCTGTCTTCCAGACTGTAGCTCCTGCTGTGAAGGCTGAGCTGGCTTGGGGACTTAGGGAGGGCATTTTATTATCCTGTTGTCTCATCAGCTTTAGGAACACAGTTCTTTGTTTTAGTATGTTTTCTTAAGAAGGAAATATTATAGTATGTGATCCATCACACAAGTCAAAGATCCTATTAGCTGTAATTACTTTTAGCTGAGCTCATATTGGTCAATGCAGTCTTTGGGACTTCGGGGTGGTGCTGATGCCGTTGGTTCACTCACACAACAGGAAATGTGTGCCCGTCAAAGGAAAGGCTTTGACAGACTCAGCCTGGGGTTTCTTAAATGCATTACAGGATGCAGAAAGAAACAAGATTAAAGCCGGGTGAAACGCATAGCCCAGGGACCAAACAAGCATCTGCAGTGTTTCCTGACAGCAAGCAGGGGCTCAACAACACAAAGGGAAAAGGGGATTTGGTGCTGCAGAGACCCTCAGAAATGCAATGACTCACTGCAAGAAGCTGCCACTCAGCTTCTCTGCTTCTGCCCTGTCTACTCTGAGGGCATGAGGGGAGAAAATTGCTGTAGGAGTGATTTCAAACCCCAAGGGCTAGAGACAATTTTAGACAGAATATGAACAGGACCAAGGATAAAGCCCAGAAAATAGGCAAGCTGTTTTAGATTGGAATTGCCTTGAATTTTCACCCCAAGGTCATGACAAATTATTTTAATTGCTCAAAGTACCTCAGTGACCTTCTCTTCTACCCTCATGCAATCTGATTCCCTTTATTTCTACTATCCAAGCCTTTCTTTAAATTGAATTCCTCAGATAGGACAGGGAGCAGAAGAGCTAGATGATGTCAGGTCTAGTGAGAAGTAGGAAATAACAAAATGCTCAAAGAAATTTACAGCCACAGGATTTCTAGCCCACGCACACTTTACATTAACTTTGCATCTAAAATTGAATGTTTTTTCTGTTGCTAAAACAGCAGGTACCCTGGAAGGAAATGTACAGCTGCCTTAGGAAACTACATCACCACCTACAGAAAGTCAGCCAGAAATCCATAATCTACACCTGCCTACGGATCCTACCACAAGATTACTGACCCAAGGGCAATACTGAGAGTACTTAAAAGAAAACTCCATTTACAGGCAGGAAACAGAGATACAGATATTGAAGGGAGGACTTCAAAGGATCTTCAAAGAGAACGTATAAAGATACTTTTGGAAATTATACCTTTGTGACAGCCCAAGCTCGCACACAACATCTGTAATAGAGCTAAACACAACCTTTATAGCTGAAGTGCAGCTTCACCCAGCCCAGCATCCTCTCATATGGGCTCATTGCCTCTGTCTCGCTCTCTTGAGGCTCCTGGCAGTGCTTCTGCACTTTTCTTGCTGTGTGATGCTCAGGACATAAAATATCAGTAAACTCCACGTGATGGCAACTCAGCCCACCCTGCAGGCTGCCCCCTCAGCTCTGCTGCCAGAGCTCGCTTCACAGGAGGGCTCAGGCAGCAGCAGCTGCCCTGCTGGGGCAGCATGGAGCGGGCTCACAGATCCAGCTTTTCAGGGAGGCTTTGAAGGCTGTGTGGGGCTTTTGGCCACATTGACCAGACTGCTGTCAGCATCAGAGCTAACACCACTAGTTCATGCACCTCAACGGAGCACTTGCAGGTTGCAAAGTGAAATACAGCCTAGAATAGAACAGATGCAAAGAACTCTTCTTAGGCGGAAGAGTGGGAGAGGAGGAGGCAGCAGGAACAAATCCCACGGCTTACTGACAGAGCAAAGGAGGCATGTATCAACCCTGTTCTCTAACTTATGAGGGGTGGAATTTCAAATTGGCAGGTAAGTAGCTGGCTCTAAGAGAGGAGAAACAGCTGCACACAGTGCTGAGGGTTGCAGTTGCAACAAGAGCTTGTCTATCCTGTAGCTACCCCTCACTTCCATGGTCAGCCCTGCTGCCCCAGGTAGGCTGGAGGTTGTGGCTGCTTTAACCAGCTCAGGAAGAGAAGCTGGCAAGGAGGAGGGAAGGAAGCAGATTCAAGTGGAATTTTAAAACCCAAACCAGATATTGTGAAGATGTGGGAAAGCCTGGGAGAGGAGAGAGGGAAACATTTGGGAGACAGTGACGGGAGGGTGAAGGCAGGGAAGGGAACTCTTGCATCTATTTGGCCCACACCATTACAGTTAGGTTGGAAGGAAGAGCTGAAGGGTAGGGGGGAATAAAGGAACATGAATATACAAAACTGATATTTATAACTAAATAAAAATCATATTTTTAAAACAAAGTCCAATGCTGTACTGTTTCAAATGGACAATGAATATTTTACTGAAAAAATGAAGCTATGTTAGTTCAAACCAAGTCTATATTAACGAGAGATGAGTGTTCAGGTTAACAAATGCCAACCTCAGTCAATTTGGACACTTCATTTTGATTCCTGCCAATTTTTAGATGACCATGACACCAAACAAACCTATCTTACAGTTTAAAACCATGTCTTACTTTAAGAAGCGGCCCCCTCTGGTTCTTTCACCAGCTTGCAGTCAAAATCCAATTGACAGTTAGCAGCTAAAGGTAATTCCTTTCTAGAACTTGTTTAGTTTTGTTTGTAAGGGATTTGGGAAAAGCTCTAAACAAAGGCTTTGGGGAAAAAAATTGCATTTAGCCGCATCTAACTGAAATCTGTGGTAGCTGGAAATCTATCTGATGATGCTTCTCAGACTTGACAATTACCTGCTGGATCAGAAAAGGGGGCACTGCTGAGCTGCAGATTTCCCAGGAGCTTTTGTTCCCATCCAAACTTCTTCTGGCCACCTCTACTGGTGAGCAAATTGCTTGAGTCTGGAGTGGTACCTCGAGGTGTCTTCTCTCCACTGACTAGAAAACAAGAAATCACAGATTGGTCTATGGCCGAGGGGGACTGAGTCAGCATGTATTCCAAAATTGAAGCTAAAATAAGGGCTGCAGACTTCTGTGCTGAGAATAAGAGCCTGCAGTCACAGGATGTAACATTATTAAAAGAAATGGGCAGATTGACTTTCCATTGTTGTTACAGATCTGAGACAAAAGAAAAATAAACAGGAATGAGTGGTAGGCAAAACAGCAAGTGAATGAAGACACAAAGCAGAAATACAGAATACACCCTTTAGCAACTGTTACAATTTTTTTTTTAGCTAGTAAAACTATGAGGAATTTTCTTTAATTCTATCCTAATTTTAAGATCTCTTTGCATACTGGAACCTGAGGTATACTGTACCTATGCACAGAAACCAAGAGGTATTACTGCATAGATGGAGAGACTCATGCCCCGGGCAATGCAAATTAACATAACGCAAAGCAGATGAAACATTCTGACTGCAGAATTGGTTTAGAGGTTTTCAGTCTGAACAGGGCTACAGAGGTCGCAGCTTCAAGCCTAGGAGAAGAAAGGACGCACTTAAGTTCTGCTGCTCAGCCCAAGGCAGAAATTTAATTTGTTCAGAGCAGCAATTCTCCAGCCTTCATGTAAGTTGCTGGTCTGAGCTACAGAGTGACAGATCATTGAACACATTTACAAATTAAGCAATTCACTATGCATGAGATTATGAAAGATGAGTCAGACACAAACGTTTAATAAAAATCTACATGTGGTGAAATCTGGCATCAGAGGTATAGACTGGGCATATTCTAGAGGCCAGTCAATCACAAAGCCAGGATCAGAAGCCAAATTTTTCCCCAGAGCAGTAGAGTGTGAAGATCCTAGTTTCTGATTCAGACTTAAATGCATGTCAGTCTAAATAAAATAACCTTGTTCTAATTTAACTGGAGTATCGTGCCCAATGTTATTGCAAAGTTAGTGTCACTCACAGGATGCCTGTCTTTCTCCAGCCAGTGTCCAGCTGTCATTCATTTTGATAACTGTCACACAGCAGACCAGGTCATGTGGAAATCTATAATCACAGGCTGGTTCTGCATCAGCCTGGGTGTATAGGTGATGGTTCTGCCTCAGCTGGAAGCTGCTCTCCCACGCTGCATGTCTCACTGCCCTCTTATGCCAAACTGGGAACCCATTCCCTGCTCGGCTCCACCAGTGAGGGGCACACCTGAACGGGGTCCTCTGCCTGAGCACAGTGATTTCTGACACAGACCTTTACACCTTTCAAGAGTCTTCTGAAGAAAACGACATCCAGCCCGTTCCCCACAGTTTTCAAATTTCAATTACATGGAAAATAAAAGACAAGTCACTTGCAGATGAAAGGAAAACTTACTCGTTAAATAACAGTCCAGGCTAAGGGAGACATTGTCAAAAGCAATAATGGCATCAGAGCCTTCTTCCCATGAAGCAGTGATCTGAAACCAAAACCTGCACAGATTGAAAAAAATGGGATTAAATTCTGCTAAAGAACATGAAATTCAGAGCTCTTCACAATTAAAGCAGTTTTTGAATGGTGGAGAGAAACTTTTCACATATAAAAATATTAAATTGATAGAGAAAGTATCCTCACTCCTAACAAAGAAAGATGATCTGAGGAGGGGAGCTATACAGTAATATAGGTAGACAGAAAAAGACAATATTGCCCCTCTTCCCTCCAGAGACAAACAGCCTGAAGGAGGTGGAAGTGTGTGTATATGGTTGATCAGAAAACAAAGTCCCCTGGATTCTTGCACAAATAAAAACCCAACCAAACAAACAGACCTCTAAGTGATTTTATTCTCACAAGTGATTTACACCCTAAAGTGTTAAGAAAAATAAGTGGGCAGGGCTCCTGAAGTAATCTGGAGTTCCTAAAAGGAACTGGCAATCAAAGGCTGAAACCATTTTAGAAAGCATTTGGTGTTGATGCTCTCTATAGGAAGCAAAGGATATCTAACAGCCCTGGCAGTCACAAAAGAGAGGAATTGACACTGGGTAGCCCATAGGAAGAGCAGAACTCATTATCTTCTTATAGAAGCTGAGGAGGTTTGTCTTAAATCCCTTCCTGATTTAAGGAAAGCTGGCTTTTGCTGGGAAGTTATGCCACTCTTACGTTACCAGAAGAAAGATCACTGTAAATTCACCTTTAGTGATATTACTACTCAACAGGAAGAACAAAAATTACCCACGACCAAATACTTCAAATCTGACAGTATATTGACCATGCATTAATTTTGTGTACTCATGGATTTGGGTTTTCTCTTAGTTTAGCAAGTTCATGTTCTCTCAATGCATATCTGCCACATAAAATCATAACACTCTGCTTAGGAAAAAGAACAATTTCTGAAAGCAGCCAACCATGGCTCAGAAGTCAGATACAATGCTGAGAGGTTGCATCAAGACTATAAAAATATGAAACTATCACATGCTGTAGAACAAGCTGCAAGTGAATAAAAAATATTATTTAAACCTAATTCTCTGCTGTATCTTGATGTTTTACGCCAGCAGAAGTTAAGCCATTCATGGGTCTCTTTAACGTAGATCTATTGCTGGTGCTTCCTGCTCTATCTTTTAGAGATAAATGTTCAGTCAGAATGTGAATCCTTGCAGGTGTTTCAGTTTAGACAAGACAATGATGACAGAACAAGGTATTTTTGAGGAGCAGCCCTATTTATTTAGAAAGGCTTTAGAAACCCTGTCTCTTCCTTGCAGCAAGAATCTAAACACCGGCAGACTTTTTTTTCTTCTCACATACTGTAGTCCTTTCTGCATGGAACTGGGTCTAAAATATTTTCTCTTAGCTTTGTGCATGTTATTAGTATTCTTACATTAGCCTTGGCGACTCCTACTGCTTTTAAATACTACTTCTCCTTTACCAGCAAGCCAACCTCAAAACCAAAATTCCAGTGAAGTTTCCCTGATCACATGCATATTTACTCTGGGACAGCATATTCCTGTGTTTCGAATGTGGATTTTGACTGAGCCTCCTGACTGTGTCGGCAAATGTGACCATCTTCCACATTGTTCTCAAACACAGGGCAGCTTTCCAGAGGGGACAGTGAGGTTTGGCAAAAGCTAAAACAGACCCCACGGATATATGTGACTTTGAGGATACGTAGATTGAAGTGCCATTGTCTTCTGCAACTGATGTTCTTGCTAAGCTACAGCTGGGGACAGAGAAAAGCTGACAAACCAAAGCAAAAACTCAAACCAGAAAAAAATTCCTGTCAGCCTCTGAGAGGTGCAAAGGGTTTAGAACAGACCACAGTCCAATCACAACAGAAAAGACTTATATAGTTACTATGTCCCTCCTTCTTTAGTTCTGGGAAAGAAAAGCAACGATGTTCCAACACTGAAATTTCTCACTCCTTGGAGATATGCATTGCACATATGGAGAGACTTCTCTAAAACTGACTTTTTTTGTTCTAAAGACATGAGCAGGTGCCATGAAAGAGCAGGTGACTGACACGAATAATAGTGGATATGGTGAAGGAAGAGTATCCTTAGCATCAAAGGAAACTCCAAATTGCAGGACACAATTTTTCTTGCTAAATGATCCATCTTTATCAGCTCAAAAGGTGGCAGCTCCATCCATACAAGTCTGAATACCACAAAAGTGTACTTTTAGCCTTCCCAAATCCATAAAAAGTGCAACTGAAGTCTGATGCTGCCAGCAGTCTCACAGTTCTTAGCTGGGATACCTGAAACCCCTTGTGGGTATGTCTAGGAGGAGAACTGGAAGGAACATAAAATCCTTGGATATTAAATTGGCTTCTGACTGAATTGGCTGCCCTCCCCTTGCCTCCCTCCCTCATTTGCTCTACAGCTGACATCCCACAACACTTCAAATGAAATTACAAGCTCTAGCATAAACATAAGCTGTTCAGCTTGAGACATGCCACACAAGACTTAAACAAAAGCTGTTGGACAGACACAGTGGGCTCTGATCTACTTTTTCCTTCAAGTTACTGTGCCAGCAGCAGGGATGACTGAACCATGTGTGAAACAGGTCCTGAACACCACAGGTCACAGTCTGGTATTTTATGGAGAACCAGCACCTGCCTCAGGCTGTAAAATACAGACTGTAGCTCAGCAGAAGCTTCTCCTTCCCTCTTGTGTGCTGCTAAAATGCCCAGGAACGGGTAGGGTGGAAATTGGTTCAGCTGCACATCTTTCAGATGGCTCTGTGTGAAAATCAGTGCCCTGCACACAGTGACTCTTGGTGCTGCATTAAAGGAACCAAGTCTGGTGCATCTGAGCCTCAGCCTGGTGCCTCGGGGTGCACACTAAATGCCACTTGGAGACAGGGACACTTTGATGTGAATTTATGTTTGTAAGGTGTTAAACTGAGGCTGCAAAATAAATTACAAAGACAAATAAGCAGTTCCTCTCTGTCAGCTTTTCCCTCCAGTACTGCAGACTAGCTCAGGGAGCAGAAGAGACAGATACTTCTGCAAAGACAACTATGCACCTTCTTTGTGCCTCCAGGCAATGAAGCACTTCTAAAAATATCTTCAGGCAATTTCCTTGGCAGAACCTAAGGTTCATGCCCCAAGGTGTTACGCTTTGATGCACTTTTCATGTCGTGCCTCTTCAAACAATAAAGGGTTGTTCTTATGAGAATTATCAAATGTTCCTAAGAGCTCAAAGGCATGATACAAACCAGTATTTCTGTTGTTGAAGGGAGTGCCACGTAACATGCCCATATCAGAATGCAATAGGTTGCTTTTTACTTTTATTTATGGTTTGTTCACGTTAAGAGAGCCTTGCTGATTTCACCTGCAGGAACACCGGGATCAGAACTCTTGAGCAATTTCCACAAGTTCACCAGAGATGAAAAAAAATGGCAGAAATGCTCCTAAAATACAAAAATTCTGGGAATGCTAAACACTATTAGGACCATCAGTGCTGCTTTGGTTGCCTATTAATCTTATTTTTTCCTAACACGGAAGCAGTTTCAGTACAAACCTTCTCTTGAGACCAGCATTTCTGCAACAAATAGTTCATCATTTTATCTTCTCTAGTTTAATGCCACTATTAATTTAGAAATATGATGTCTTTCAAATTCCATTGAAACAAGATCATCAGTTAACCAACATTTCAATCATTAGCCTTGGTGGCTTTAGCTTAATGGGCTAATTAAGGGAAATTTAATCAAAACTGAAGATGGAAATGTCACACATCAGTGAGATGGAAAAAACCCCACAGACAATCTCATTCCCTTGCTCCCTCTCTCTCTTTTATTTTTTTTTCTTTTCCGTTTGATCCTTGAAATCAATGAAATAACTCCCTCTGACTTTGGTGGGAGCTGATACTGGAGCAGCAGCACGTGTTACTGCAGTGACTCAGAACAACGCTGGAGGTGACAATGCCTCACTGGTGTCTCTGCACAGATCAGAGAGGGGCAATGCTGACTGCACACCCAGTACCTGCACTGGCCCCAGCACAGCACAGAAACTGGTCCACAGCCACGCACAGACACACCCACTGCAAACACAGACGCTGCAGTGAATGGCCAGGAAAGTGTATTCCTGAAGGCAATTATACAGGAGCAGCAGAAGTAGTGCTGGCAAGTTTGTCAGGACTTTGTTGCTTAATAAATCCCAGCAACTTCTTCACATGGAAGCCAAATCCTCATCAGATAAGTCTGTGTTTGTAAGCTACATTTCTTCATAGGAATGAGAGTATGGCAGCTATGAAACACTTTAATGACTTGGATATTAGAAAAATTATTACTTGAAGACTGGTGGAAATTGCTTCTTAACTGTCTCCTTTTGCCCTACTCAACCCGGAGCACAGCTAGAAAAAGGGTTCCTTAGGTGTATGACAAGTGGGAAGTACAAGTTACACCCTGTAGAGCTGAGTGGTAGCTGAGCTGTGAAAGAAAAGGCATTCAAAGGCCCTTTTTAAAAGAAATTTTGTTTGAGGCAAATAGGAAATGCTGTACCAGGGGGACAACACCCCCCCGTCCCCCCATTTCAATCTCCTCTCTGGGGAACATCAGCTCCTCTGTTTGAAGGATACAATTTTACATAACTCAAAAACCACTCAAGGGTGACTGCTGCTCAAATATTTCAGAGTCACAGATAAGAAATGGCACAAAATGAGCTTTTTTTGGTTTGTTTCTTTGGCCCAATCTGTGAAATATCAATCCAGATGAAGAGTTCTTTGAAAGCGTATTTTAACTCAGTTAAATCTCACTGGAACAGGATAACATCAAAGACCTTTCCCATTCCTCAGGCTTTTTGAATCTTGGGTTTTATTTCAGTGTGGTCAGTATTTGAGCTTTGTCACATCATCCTGGGTTTTCTGTTCAGTTGGTTCTTTTTGATTACTTATTTTTTTCTTGATCCTAACAGAAGAATAGTTCTCCCCAAAACATTTGGGGCTTATTATAGAGGGAAATGCAGAACTAAAAGTGTGAAGATATATTTATAGCTATGTTGGTATAGCCTCCATGAGGACAAACTCTTTTGCTTACATCATCTATCCTCAGATCTTCATTGCACAGAAACGTTAGCTTTTGCATGTATTCTATCTTCGTCTGACGGAAGAGAAATAAAAAACCTATTCTCATTGCACTGAAGACCTCTGCGAGCTGATTTTGTGCAAATTCTGCAGCTCCCTCCCTTCAGTAACTACTCTGAATTCCACCTAAATATTGTCCCTGGCTCATACAGACAGTTCAGGTTTTCATTATCCAGGCTCAGGCAGCTGCCTTCATGCCATTATTTTAGAAAGGCTCATAATCATTATTTTTTTTCTCTTTATCACAAAAGACAGGGATTATTAACCAAGATTGAACGTTAATCTCCTCTGTACTCAATCCCCCATGCAGTGACATGAACACAGCGTGCCTGTACGTACAGATCTCATTTCATAACTGGTAATGTTTTGCCTCTGATGGAACTGATTTCTCTCTCTACCTAGCTAAAATAATTACAGCTGAACCTGCTTGAGACCCAGGTACTCACAGAATGGAGAAATTTCAGGTCACTAACCCTTATTACATTCAGGTTCCCATTAACTTCTCTGTTACAAATGATGCATTGTTAGCTCACTTCACAAAGGAATACTTACTATTTGGGATAAAAGACACATTTAGATGGAATAAGATTATTTGGAGAAAAATAAGCATGTTAACCAAACTCAGTTACAGTGACAGAATTGCCATGCAGGAAGTTACTTAATAGCTAATAATAAAGATTGAGATTCAAAGGTGTTATTAAAGGTAGCCATGCATGTACAAAACCTGTCACAGGCACTCTGCACACACTGTCACCAAAACCTCCTTTTCAGATGCACACAACAACCACTTGCAGAATAATTTTTTCAGAAGGAGGACAGTAGCAGACAGACATAATTAATGCTAAAGAGCAGAAGAGCAGTGATATGGTTGTTAAGGTCTCACTGCTTTTAACAAAGTAATGTGTGGCCACCTCAGGGCGACACAGCCTAAGCTTGCTGGGTGGATGTAAGGCAGACTGAAGAGATCTGGGTGCAGGTGTGACCAATTAATATATACATGGTAATGTGTAGGCAGATGTATGACTAACTTGTATGGAGGGTCCCGGTTTCTTTGTAGAGAATGGGAAGAAAATTTAGGAATAACATGAGATAAACAGGCCTCTGGGCCAAAAATGCTGCCAAGAACCTTCCTTTTCCTTTTCTTCCCAAATGGGAAACCTGACACTCAGAAACTTCTTATAAATAAATTCTGAAAAGAGTGTGAGGGAGAGACAGAGCAATGCAAGAAAAATTACTGGACAAGAAGAGTGCTTAGCCACAGCTGGTGGAGATAGAGGGGTATGACACGAGACAATTTCTTTTTACTGCTGCAATGAGTCAGAGGATCCCCAGGTGCTGTGGCTTCCATAGAGACCAGAGCTGCTGAAGGAGCCAGACAGAACAAACAATCTCACTCCCATGGACTGAAAGGGAATCCCACATGGATACGGAGACAAAAACCTGATGAGTACCAGTGTAGTTTGTAAAAACCAAGCAAGTCAGCAAAATCAGAATAGGTAATGAAGTCAGTTTAAAAAAAAATAGAAAGTGCAATTGTCGGGACATGAATTCTGACTTGTTGCAACAGAATATCACACTCTGAAGTAACTGCTGTCTGTAGGCCTTTCTGCTTTCTTCCTCAGGAAGCTCTCATCCTTACCCAGCCTTCCAGGTAAGTCACCTTACTGATCCTTTCCAACATAATAAAACTCTCAGTCTGTGTTCAGGAGAAGGTCGTCAGCAAGAAAATAATTTTGAAGCTCTCTGAGCACAATGGGACCAAAAGAAAATTGGTTTTTCACTTTCTGAACATGCTTCCCTGCTAGAAGGACATGACCTGGCCTTGCTATCAGTGACAAGGCAAATGGTGTTGCTATTTATGACTGAAAATTTAATTTCTAGGGACCTCAAGTAAAACTCCTCTCACGCCTTTCCCCATCTGGCCACTACTAATTAAGACTGGCTAAAAATTTAGATGTTGTAATGCCAAAAAAATTGAACTTAAGAAGAAAGGAAACCAAAGAAACCTTTCTAACCAGTAAACACATCTCAATTCCTTTTACATTTCTACACAGTCTTCTTCTGTCATGAGACTGCACTGAGGTGGGACAGATTACTATTAATATTAGCCACTTTTACCAGATTTCCCTTACAGAGGTTACAGTGAAATCTTTAAAGAAAAGGACAGGGTCAGCAGAGAAAATAGGCCTTAAAAGTCCAGAGCTGGGCTGGGCTGGCTCACATGGAATCCACTTCCAGGCAACTTCAGCCAGGTGGTAGAGGGGCCCAGAGAACTTTTAGTCTACACGCAGCTCCACATGGCTGGCCTCAGCTTCATCAAGGGAGCAAAAATCAAGAGATTTAGAATTTGTTTCTTAAAGCATTAATTTTCCAGCCAGGCTTCAGCCTATTAGAGTTAATCCTTTTCCACCTCTCACACTGTGTAGCAAACAGTTGCTAAGCGTTGGTGATAACAAGCATCAGCCTACAGCAAGCTCCAGAGAATCACTTAGTTACACGTGCTTGTATTTTATCTGTGCTGTACCTTAACCACACTGTTTAACTAACAGAATGTCTAATTATTAGCTACACAAATCACTCATCTTCAATTATATCAGGCTTCTGTTTGCTCTTGCTGTCACATTCCCACATTATCATTACTAAAATTTAAATTCACATGTACTAACTAAAAGCAAATATATAAAAAAAGCAACTACCAGCTACAACACAGCTTTCAAGACTGTTTCCTACTTGCATTTCTGTGAAGTTAAAAAAGAACAGTCCTTGACAGGCTCATCACTTTTCACTGGAAAACAAAGAGTATTTTTCCATCAAATAACACAATCTTACAATAACGTGGTTCTCCACTCTACTCTCAATCCAAATGTTGTAGTATTGAACTAATGTGTAAATTCCAGTAAGTAAAATAACCATTTCTCTAGCTTTCACTAATCTGTGCAGATTATCTGATTTGCAGATAATGCATCCTTCAGAGAGGGGTAAGTGGCTCTACAGGGGATAACAAATCATAGCAAGGATTGTTCATTCATGTTGAGTGTATCTCACTGGCAACCTAAAATACAGCATCCCTGGAGGTGCTGCCTTTTGCCTCCAGTAGGCAGAACCTGTTCATCCAACAATTTAAGGAGCTCTTGCCCACAACTGGCTTCTTTAATTGTAGCTGCTTTGATGACACATCCTTGACCAGGCCCTTGGCACTTCCCCCACAATGCACAGAAGCATTTGGAATGGGGTTACAACTACGTTCATCAACTCTGTTGGTCAACACAACACATGAGCTAACTCTCGGGATTGTTCTTCCAACATCTTCCAGAACAAGGAAGGATAGATGACTTCAGGAAGACGTAAAGTGCCAGCACTTCAGCTTCTTTCAAGTCCGTACAGAAAAGTTAAGACCTCACACGGAACGAAATTGCGATTGCATGTGTCCAAGGCTGCCCAGGCTAACACAGAGCTGGAAACCTACCATCCCTTGGTCACAATTTAACTTCTTTGGCTTACTCCTCCCTCCTTTCTGTTATTGCCAATTCACCTGAAATGTTCTAGCTGTGATTTTCTGCCAAAGTATAATTTCTCCCAACAGCCTGAGGGATATCAAACATTTAAGAAATGTTTGTTTCTAAAGATAGAGCTGATCTAATTTCTTGGAAGTCTTCCTAATGATTCTTTGAAGTGCTGTAAGCCAAACATGGAAATTATGGCTAAGCAGCTTTTAAACAAGCATGCTTTTGAGCAGTTTTAGAGCATATTATCTTGTTATTAATAACACTTTCCATTCAGCTTCCCAATCACAATGGAATATGCTTTAATTTTGTCTGAAACTGGTACACTGGTGTGCTTTACTCAGGAGCTTTACTTCTGTGAAGTGATTTAAACTCTCAGCTCCTCCTGCAGGAGTATCTGCAATGTCATGGTTCTAACACAGACCCTTCACAGCTTCTGACACAGGAACCAATTAGAAAAAGACAGACACAGCAAGCTTTCAGAAGCACCAGCACTGTGTTCACGTCAATTAAGTACTTCTTACAGTTCAATAAAACCGTCATTTATCTCCATTTATACACTGGAGTCTCACTGGCACCATTTTGGTGTATACTTCCATAGAATTCCTTCCTAATCTGTACATCAGTCCAGATTTCCTAAGAAACAGGTTTTGAGATGGGAAGAAAGATGCTTGCAGTATTTCCAAGTCTCACAGGAAGACTTCTTCCTTCCCAGGAAGGATTGGTTTCAATTCAATCAATCTTAGAAGAAAAATTCATTAACATAGCACACTTGCTGTGAATAAATAAGGACAAAAACTTTTCAAGAGACACCAAAACTTCAAAGTTTTCCTTGCTTATGTCTCAACTTCCAACAAACTCCCTTCCTTCAGGGAACCCATCTGTCTTTCTCTGTAAGCGATAGGGAAGTAAGTGTGTCAGCACCTTATACATAATAGTCAGCACGTGTTATCAGCTGAATCCATGATTTCTCATGAACCACTGCTAGCCCAGCTCCTAAGATCAAAGTGTTCTCTGCCTGACTGTGCAACCAGAGAGAATTTAAAGGAAAGCAATAGTACAAGGGTACAGAATAATTCAGGTACAAAACATTCCCCTGGCAACATTAGGAAATAAATCACATAAATAATAATGGCAAAATATACCATTCTTCAAAGGAAACACAGCTGAAGGGAACAAAGCAACCAGGTATTTTTACAAATGGTGCTTCACCAGTGACTCCACAATAAGCTTAATGCTGGCATTTTTTAAATCTTTGACGCACACATATTAATTATACATTCAGGACCAAAGCATTGGCAGTGTCCTTGTTGTATTTGCAGCCTACGTGCATCCCCAGGTGCCAGTAAGATAAAAAACATATTCATATAATGTTTTTTCAAAGTTCTTCTAAGGCAAACTACCCCTTAATGAAATCCATTATTTCTAGGGCACAGGTTTGCAAAAAGACAAGGGACACTAGTGCTCATGACACAGATGGTAGATGCATCTTGCAGCCCAAGGGCCAGGGCAGCAGGAGGTGAAGTATCTCTGTGCCCTCTCTAGAAACAGCACACAGTAAAGGTAAACAATGAACAAGAGTATTCCCTTAAAGCTGACTGGTAAGAAACAGCTAAAACAACACTCTAAACAAGCATATGCTACCAGATAAACCTTCCATGCTTAAAGCCAGAATAGAGCCATGACTGGCACAGCCCTTTAGCAAGGTGAGCCTTCGGCTGCAGGTAACACAAAGGTGTTCAGATGGATCCTTGTCTGATTTTGCAGCAGGCTCTTATCCCACCTCTTCATCCTCAGATCTAGACACATTGAACACCAGGGGCTTTGACATCCTAAAAAAAGATCAGCTATGAAGCTCACATCCAACTCTAGCAAACCATGAGAGAGCACCAAACGTGATACACAGAACAGTATGCAAAGAGAACGGCTCCCAGTTGATGAAATGGAGACACAGAAGTTTAAGCACCTTGCCATAGACTACCCATTGGCCCAGTTTGTGAGCCAAAACTTTGGCTTGGGACTTGCAAAATTGTGTGCTTTGCTCAAAATACTCCGTTACGCTCATTCTCCACTTCTAACAGAGGATGCCTCATGGAGGACAAAACACTCCTCTGGAGGGAACAGCTTCCAGGAGCACTGCTGGCCATTTTCATTGCCAGGGAGCTGTGCTGACAAGATTGATCACCATGCAGGAGAATGAGGAGAAGCCTCATACCTATCCAGTATGTCTGGGAGAGGTAAGATCATCCACTGCCATATTCCCAAACCTTCGCTGTTCTCTGAATGCCAGAACGTCCAGCTCTGCTCCTTTCCTGTCTTGTTCTCGACCAGCACCAGGGATACATTTCCCAGCAAGACACCATGGATGAGCCATGACATTCGCAGCTAGAAGAAATAGAACATACGAGATTAAGCGTCACAAACATTATTCAAAAGTTAACAAAGCTCTCAATTCTTCTTTCATTGCTTTCTAAGCAGCAAAAAGTTGATTCTCCCATTCTTATACTCATGTCATCCTTTTAGGAAATTCCACAGATGTGGAAGCCTGTAACACTCTGGATATGCTATTAAACATTGAAGCTACTGGCCTTTTAATTTTTCCATTTGTAAAGTTGAGTCTAAACCATTTGTTTTAGCTTTCATGTATGTGTCTAATTTTAAAGGGACAAGCTTATGACTCTATTGTTTGCAGTACAAGGACTACACTCCCCTAAGATGCCACCTAAGAGATTCAAGTTAAGACTAACAACTTTTTCAGCAATAAACTTTTATATTCCACCACCACCAGCAAAAAAACACAGAGAGAAGACTGCAATAAGCAGGCATCACTAGTAATCACATCCTCATCCCTCAGATACTCTTTTCAAAAATCAGTTTTTACTTTCTATCCAAGTTTCTACAGATTTTCCAATTAAAGTTCAGTAATAATTTGGTAGTTTTTCATTAATTAAAATATTTTAGAGAACCATTTTTCTAACATTTTTGTTATGATAATGTAATTGAATCAATTTCTATGCATTTATCACTGTATGCAAATTTATTTCATGTAGTTTTCTCATTTTATGACTTTCTCTCCCTCATTGTATAAAAAGAAAAACAATTCCTTCCACATCAGGCTAGTTTCACAATCCATAGGATATGAATATAGTCTTATTTTCTCGGGAAAAAGAAGAGGAGCTAGCCCTTTGTTGATAAAGAGCATAAGTAAAATACACATATATATTGTGTTCAGGAGCTGGGTCTCATCTCAATAACCAGTAGAGGTGAGAATGCTGAAGGAATGAGTTCATTAAAGCTACATTAACAATGGATGTTTTTGACACAAGAAAGTGTTCAGCACAGTCTCTAGTATCCATACATATTAAATAAAGCACTCTATTTTATAGCACTTCAAAGCCACCAGCAAAGTCAGGAGGCTCAGAATTAAGTTTGTATTTTACAAAGGAACACCTGATAACATTACTTACTTTCTTGCTTTGATAGCAAAGAACATTCATACCCATTTCTCAGCATGAAACAAAACTGCTAAATTTTGTTTGTTCCTATATCATGGTGTGAATTTGTTCTGGCAGCCAAATCAGATTTAGGCATCAAAAGGACAGAAGTGTTGCTATTATTCCTAGTTTATGAACACAATTTTGGAGTGAGTGGAACAAAATTCTGGATATCCATTATATTAATTATCAGTACTGAATTTGTGTAAACACTACAGTTCATCTGCCTGCCTCCAAAGCTACAAAGAAAGAAGTGACTTTACACTGCAAAACTGTGACAGAGACTGAATAATCTAGATGGGGCTCTTCTCTCTGTCCAGTCCAAACATCACTGCGCTTGCCTGGAATCCATCACACTGTATGACCCAAGGATTGATAGAAGTACAAACAGATATGCCAGTTTGGGTCTGTGAAAGCATTTTGTTACATTATTTTGGCCATACATCCAAAATTGATGTGTAAGATTTTGAGTGGTTCAGCAAACCATCACAGGCGCCCACAGCACTTCTGGGGACAAGCTGGTCAAGTCTGGACACTGGTCAAGTCTGACTTCCAGCTCACTCCCACCCCAGTTCTTGGAAAGGACTCACAGAGTCCCATGGTTATTTCCAGTGTCAGACAG
The DNA here is from genome assembly GCA_013397115.1 of Edolisoma coerulescens. Taxonomy (NCBI): domain Eukaryota; kingdom Metazoa; phylum Chordata; class Aves; order Passeriformes; family Campephagidae; genus Edolisoma; species Edolisoma coerulescens. Next base: position 117,215 of record VWZW01000176.1, read on the forward strand.
TGGAAACCACAGCAGTCAGCGTGAGGATTTTCACCTCCCAGACACCAGAGAGGAAAAGCAGAGTCGAGCAGGACAGCCAGGAACTATTTCAGATTCACAAAATGACGGCCAAGGAGGCAGCTGAGGAGGGCTGAGTTCATGCCCAACAACCAGAACCAACACTGGTGAGAGAGGCTGCTGACAAATATTCATGGCATAGGAGGCTAATGCCTTCAAACTCGGTACCTGCATGGCTGCTCCTAACAGGTGACAATCAAGATCAAAGAACTTTTTGGGCATTCTATGTTTTCGAATGCCTACAAGTGAGGCATTTTTTAGTGTGAATTTAAAGTCAAAATTTATACCTTTCAGACCCAATAAAGTAATTTCCCTTGAGAAAACTGGTCAGGACTAAACTATTTGTTTTAATAAGTTTGGAATGCCAGTGGACATTTAAAACCCTCCACCTATACCAGGGAAAGCAACTGCTCTTACTGAGAGTCCTCATGTCCAGTTTTAGGACCCCAATGCCAACTCCCTGTGCAACACAATACGTGACATTTTTAATACAGGTGAGTTGCAGCAGCTTCACTGTACCATTTTGGTGGTTGAAAATTTGAGAAGTAAAGCCCTGGAGCTCCCACTAGGCAGAAGCTTTCAGACCTCTGTCTCTTCTGGAGACCTGCCAGAAGGTAAGAGGCAACATCTACACGGTCAGAAGTGAGGGAAGAGCGAGCCTTTGATAGCTGTTAATGTAACACTAGAGCAAAAGCTGAAGCAATTGATGAATTGGAATGAATGCCTTTGCACACATGTCAGCTGTTTGAAGGAAAGAAGTAGCTGGCAATAGATGTGGGAGATCAGCTCATTGGCAAAGTGCAATATGCAAACTCTAATGAACTGGCTCTGAGTGAATCGACTGGCACTGTGTCCAAATGGGCATTTTTGGCTGTGATTCCCATGGTTTCTAAGCTTCACAGCAGGGCAGTCCAGGTCTTTTCACACCTGCTGAAGTGAACCAGAGCAGATGATGAGCTGGATACCATAGTAAAGGCTTCTGAATGGGGCTGGCATTCATTCTGTAGAATACAGCATCAATGATGGCAGATGGTACTACATACACAGTGTGTCCTGCAAGCAGAGCAGTGGCACATTTGGAAAAATCTAAATCTGGGCTGTTGGTGGAATACCCCAACATTATGCATCAAACATCTCCCTCTGTGTTCAACTAGCAGCAAAATATTCAGAAGATAGAAACATAGCTGAGAAATTAATTAAGCATAGAAGGTAGGCAGTGGCTCCACAGCACCTTGCTTTCTGGCTTTAGAACCCAGCAGAGCTGGTGATCAGCTGTTCATATGCAAGCCCACTGACTCAGTAAATGAAATGTTCTAAACTGATCTGGGGAAAACTAACAGGAGGGAGAGCCCATGGTAAATACACAGCATATTGAGGCAAAACTCAGGTCAGATGCCTACAGGCACTATACTGCGAACACCATCTGGAAAGATGCCCCCTTAGCCTCTGAGTTGGTGGAGTTTCTGAACTGACAAACAGGAGACTCAATTCATCCCAGAAAGAAAAAAACCAAAAAACCAAATCCTTATCAATATCATCAGGGCTTGGCAGGTGAAGAAAAACAAGGAAGGTAGATTTTCCAGCACAAGCTGCATAATTTCAAGACCACTTGAGAACTGAGACTTGCATTTTACTTCCTTACCCCCCCCACCAAAAAAAAGAAAAAAAAAGAAGAAGAAAAAAAAAAAGAAATAAAATACCAAGAACCTTCTGAGTGAAGTTTGAACGTGCTGACACCTGTGAGTCTACTTTAATGGCTAGAAACATTCCAGCATAAACTAACTCCGAGATGCCTGACTGAGGACCAATGACACACACTCGCAGCAGCATAAATAAAACATTCTGCAGTGACACCCTGGAGAGCTGCTGTTTCTTTTCCCTCCCTTTCTGTGTGGCAATGACGCTGACTGTTAGCATTATGGTCCTACCTGGCAGGAAAAGCTACTTGGCCATCTTTAACACAAGCGAAAAAAGAAACTGGAAAAGAAAAACTTACTTCAAACAGGGCTTGGAGTAAGGTATTTTTAAGAAGGCATAGAAAAGTCTAGAGGCATTTTGCCCCCAAGGAACGGCAGTACCTGGATCTCACTGGTGGCCCTCTAGCCAGCAACACCTCAACTCTGCACCACAGGTGTTTGTCTTGTGAGACAGCACATTACTTAGTTCTCATGCCCCCAAGTCCTTGCTCCCCCTCCAGCTCAAAGGAATTGCTCAAAATTTGCCTGACAAGGAACAGTGGATTCTTGAGATGCAGACATTTATTCTCCTGAAAAACATTACTGTTTTCTTGGGTCTTCTTCACTGGAAGGGAAACAGTACAAATTGTTTTCAGCTGAGAACGCACTGACCCAGTAAATGTAACTCAGGTATTAAAGAAGCTTGGAAAACATCTCATTGTTGAGGAGAAACTGAAGCTGCAAGCTGGAATATGATTTGCACAGAATTAGGCAATAGCTGCAGACACCTTTGCCAAGTCTCAGTAAGCTTTGTACATGAATATGAGCTACCTTTGACATGTGAAGTTTATCACACTGACGATATTTTTTTCTTACTAGAAATGAGAAATGGTTGCACAAAATAATCCAAGCAAAGGCATCTATTAGTACTGTTCAGCAATTCAGACTTGGACTCTTATGAATAACAAAGAGGATCAAAAGGTCTTGTTCCTGGTTTTTGGCCAGATCTACAACAGTGCGTGTTCAGACTCTCTTGCAGTCTGCAGACACTTCTGCTTTACATTAGGACTCAGGGGTGCAAGCAAAAACCTTTTGTAAGTGATAGAATTATAATCAACTGGTCTGGTTATGTAGCTTTAAAGTGGCTAGGCAGGCAAGAGAAGCTTGTGTTTTCTATGAACAGATTCTCACACTATTTATTCTCACATTATTTCTTACTTTATTTCAGAAAACAGACAAAGAGATAAAGAAAAGCAACAATAAAAGAGAAAATGTTCAGAATATTGCTGTCAGAGTACTGTGGAATGACCAGCCTTCAAGAGATTTCAGATGCTATAGATCCTCTGATCCAATGACACAGAAGCCAGGCAGGAAAGGGAGCAAGAGAAGATAAATGACAGTGAATAAGCTGTACAGATTTTAAAAACAACCCTTTAAAATAAAAAAAGTATGCTAACAATATTCTGCCAAATAAAGCACATGAGAGGCTGAGCTAGAAGTACATCTATGTTGCATTTTTCATGCTCGTAAATTTTCAGTGTCAATGCTATTACCATATATTCTTCTAAGTTACTTAAAGCTCAAGGAGTAGAGGAGAAAAGGAGACACACTCTGCACGGGGCTCAGAACGCACTCAAGGAATGATTTATATTATTGACTTACATGCCTTGAAAAAATGCAACACTTCTGCATAGAAAAGAGAACTGAATTAATAAACAGAGAGGATGAAAATATCTTTGTATCTGTAAACCTGACGGAGAAGGCAAACTTCAACTATACTGTTCTACATCAACATGTTATATTTATTTGGGAGAGAGAGTACATTTACATTCATAAAGTAATTTCAGGTGTTAAAGAAATCTGGCTCAGTTTAGTACTAACTTACATAACATAATGGTGGCTTTCAAGAAACAGCTAGTTGAAATGTCAAAATAGCATCAGAAAAGTATTTTCGTTATTTTAAACATAGCCAAAAGCACAAAGCTTATTTACTATCACAGGAATCTGTTTTGATTTTTTTCCAGCACAACTATAGCCTTTAAAACGTTTGACCCAGGGCCTAACAGGAAAATGAAATAATCTGGTTTCTAATCACAAAGCAGTCCCTCTTGCAGAGTCACCTTACTCTGTGGAGGTGCATGCAATAACATTTACAGCTAATTTCAAATTCTGCTGTTACTCTCCTTCTCTATGACAGCCCACACCAAAGCTGCACGCTTGGCTTCTACTTATCAGGCATGGCACTGAGATTCTGTCACAGATTCCCTTGAGCTGAGCAAAGCACAGCCTTTCTAAAACTCATTCTCCAGGCTGCTCATGTTTCTGGAGTGACTTCCAAGCAGAAGGAGTAGTAACAACCCACCACAAAAAGAAATCTTGCAGGATAGATGCAAGACTACAGCCCAGGCAGGCACAACTGTGCCAGCCTCACAGAAAGCAGTACTCTGGAGCTCGTCTTACCTCTCTTTATGAGAGAAACCCACACACTTTGGGAAGACACAGACATGTTTCTTATGATCTACAGGTGCCACAACATCCTTCAAGGCCTGAGGGAACATCTCTAAAAAAATGAAATGAAAATCAAATCAGCACACGTGACTGCAGCTGTACAGCAATGGTGCTGGGACCGAGGGAGATGGGATTGCCTTGCTGTCTAGACATGGGGGGTCAGAACTGAGTCTCCAGCTTCCACAAAAAGGTGAGTAATCCCTAGGCACCTGCAACGCTTCTGTCAGCTCTCTGACTTCTTTGCAAAGTACTGAGAAGTAGGTGGCCATGATAGTTTGGAAATTGTGCACACCTAGGGGCTATCAGTTGTGGCAAAGCAATTAGTTTTGCCATGGGTGGTGTCCGAGATGACAGCACTTCCTTGGATTTAATTGCAGTGTGGTTTCCTAGATTCCCAGACACCAGTACAGCTACTAATGACATGCATATGGATTTCTTCTTCAAAATGAGGAAACGCCTACCCATCCCATGCTCCTCTTTGCCCTGTCAGCCTTGTATATGCCAGCTGATTCCCACTCAGAGGAGGGGAATCTCAGTGTGACAGAAGGGGCAAATAATGCTGTACTTTACTGCTCGAGCTCTAAAAACTCTGCCTTTAAATCAGGCCACTGTTTGGCTTAATTCTTTGCACTTTACGTGCATTTCTATGCTCAATTACATGTGCTTTGCTTCCAGTGAACTTTTACATGTGGGTTAAAAGATTTTCACTCTTGATTACTGTGACTGTTTGGTTCCAGAGGCATTTCCTGAGCTTTTTGTTGCATCTCCCCTTTCTGGGTACTTCAGGGTAATGGAGCATCCCTTCATGGACTATGTGAGCCACTTCCTGCAGTCACCCAAGATTTAGTAGAAGTGCCACAGTTTCCCTCTTTTATATAAAGTGGGTTTTAAACACAGACTTAAAGGGGTCAACAAGCAAAGGGCTCTACCGAAAGCGCAACATGAAAAAGATAACAAAGGCTGTCTGGACTGCAAACAAAAGAGATTCTTTGAAGCCAGGATACTCCAGCCAAGATTTAATAAAACAACAAAAGAAAAGAGAAAAACTAACTGAACCGAGAACAAAGGGCAGCATCACAAACTGACTGCTCTGACCTGCCAAAAACACTGAAGAACAAAGAAAATGAAAATATAAGGCTGCTCAAAACAAACAGCAGTGAAGTGCAATACAAAGCTATACACAAAGTGCAAGGCACATTAGGGCCAATCCCAAATGTGTGGGAAAGTACAGGCTGTGTTTATTATCCAGCATCTCCTGCGTACATTTTTATCTTTTTCCCATCTTTTGATGCATGTGAGGCAGGACAGAGTAGGTGAGGCTGATGTTTCTCTTCCTGAGTTAACAAGGGGCCTCCCGCAGGGCAGGCAGCCCTGCATGCTCCTGGGGACTGACCTCAGGCTGGAGAGAGCACAGAGATGGAGCGTCACACTAGTCCTGCACTCAGTGACAACTCACATGCCAAGCTCACCCATTCTGTGGGGTCTCCGAGTGCTAACACCAACACCACTGCAAACCTCAGCACCTCAGCAGAGGAAGAACACCCAGAACTTCACCAGGGAAGGTCTTTGGACCAGGCTGGTCAGTCATCTCCTTTGCTAGTCTGCCACAGTGTAAGATTAAACAGCCAGGCTGAGGGAGAAAAAAGCAGCTTGAAGCATTAGAAACTCTTCATTGCTGGCACCCACTGTGGACTGCTTGGCTGTTTCCTTACCAGCACTGAGTTCTGGTTCCGTGGACATCCTGGCCAAAACCCAGAATCCTCCAGCCTGGTAAACAGCACTGTGGCAGGTAATGTTCCTCATGCTGAGGCTGAAGTAATTAATTCTTATGAACACCTCAGGCTAAAGAGCAGGGTGTCAGCATCTACTGTGGTGGGTGTGATTGGTCTAACATGACTGGATAAAAGAAAATTAGGGGATAAGGGGAAAAAATAGTAACTTCGTTGAACAGCAGGTTTTGTAGTGCCCCAGAGCTTCCATGTAGAAGGGAGAAAAGAGAGGGGAGTCCAAATGATCAAACTGGGGATGCCTGCTGACCTCCTTGTTGCTCTCAGGAGAGCGAGCAGATATCTAAAGGATCATGAGAGCTGGATCAAATACAAGAGGAAGGGTGGGTTTATGGCTTGGTCTGATGGTGGAAGAATAAATGGGACTAATTCACACACACACTTGCTGAGGTCCCTTTGCAACATGAATTATGAGTGAGTTTTTTCTGTGGGATTTCAGCTGGCAGAGAATCTGTCCTGGTTGTGACACACCAGGTAAAGCTGTCAGCATTGACAGGTAAAAGAAAACTCATCTTTTAGTGCCTGAACTTGAGCCAGTTCAATCAAGAAGTGGTTGAGGGTGAATAAATACAGGACAGCATTGTAGTATTTTCACAACCTCTTTTCTGCCTGTAATTTCACTATTAGGAAGTTTGTTGGCACTTATTGAAGGAAGAAGTGCGTAGGGAGGAATATCTCCTTTCTCCTCTTCTGTTGTGTTGAAAAGTGGAATTAAATTATTCTGTGCACAGACAGATTGTTCCAGTAAAATAGAATTTGAAGCCACCAGGGACCCACTGAGAAGAGAAGCTTTTACACTATGTGAAAAGGCAAGAGACAAAACCCTTGCCAAAACTCCTTCACTCTTTATTACCGACAGCTGCAACGCTGGATGCGTCCGGATGCCTTTTAAGTGCCAAGGGGAGTGACGGAGGTGGGATGGCATGTGAGCAGATGAAATACATGGCAGCTTCTCCCCCGACAGCGAGTTTAATTATTTGCAGTGTTGTATACACAAGAAAAAAAATACACAGATATTGGGAAATCATTCACTGTGATTCCTGTGTCAGGTGGATTATGAAAAACACTCGCTCTTGCTGGTCCATGGCTGAACAAGGTCTTAAAATATTCAGAACCTGCATATGCCTTTGTCACAGATGGGGGGAAAAACAAGGTAGAATATATTTCAAAGACGGAGAACATGAATATATCAAGAGAGCAAAACCAGAGGCACTTTGCTGTATGAACAGAGATATCCAACAGAAATGAACCAAAACAAACTTCAAGCCAAAGAAACACCTTCTTCTGTGGAGTTTCATTCCAGAGAACTTTCTAACACATCCCTTCTCATCCTTTCTGCATTTTAAGAGCACTGCAACAGGGAAAATCTGATTCTTTTGTCTGTTCAGTGCTCAAACAACAAACAGCTGCACTTTTTTAGTATCAGTCTTCCCAAATCCCTCTGATACAGGATCCAGAAGCTCATGTGAGATTTTCAAATGACCATGAAGATATGAAATGCTCTAAGTCACTAGGCATGGTTCAAAGTCATAAGTCAGAAATAAATCTTATCAGCGATTCTACAATCTGTGAAGCTACAGAATAAGAAGATGCAGACAGGTCACCTTTCTGAAGCTGCACTTTAAGGGTTAAATACAACTGACTCAGAAATGACAACCATGAGGCAAGGCTGTCTGGAAAGCCTTGATGTACTTGCTTAAGTTGATGTCTTATGACTGTCAGTAGCTTTTCTGCTTGAATACGAACCTGGCTCTGTTCTGCATGAATTTCTCTCTGCTGCTACTAACTTCAGCACTCCTATGAACGAGGCCTACACGAGGATTGGTAGGTTTGAAGTGCAGCAGCACGAAGAGCTGCCAGCCCAAATCCCAGCTGTGCTAGAGAAAGCATATTCTGCCTTTTCTGAATGGCCCAGGGGCAGTCCTGAAGCCTGTTCTTTCTTGGATGTTGCAAATATGATGCTTGTTCATGCAGTAAGATTCTTCCTCTCTGTTTATGTAACGCTGGCTGCCCTACTCTTACAGCACACACACCTAATTATGCAAATTGTAATACATCGTGTGATGCAATGAGGACAGGATATGGTAAGTTTTTCAAAGCACATTTTTATGGCATTCAAGCAGATAACCATATCTTTCCCCTGCACAGTGGGCATAAATAAGTATATTTTATAGAAAATAAAATCAGAGATAGTGGTTGCCTTGCTACTGACCTAGCACCTGTATTTGAAAACCTGAGTCAAGCACACAAAAAAAGCTCTGTAAATTGCACAAGAAAAGAAAACATTAAGACTTGCCTCACAGGGGGAGTTCCTCAAAGGAGCTGGAAATGCTGTGCTGGTCATGACAGTCTTTGCTACTGCTGGTGCTTTGCTGGTGTTTAGGAGGAGTGCACAACCTGGATGAAAGAAAAGGAAGAAGGTCAAACAGCAGCACTCACCTTCTGGTTTCAGGGTTTGTGAAACCTGCCCCAAGCCTGTATCAGCTGGCTCCTATCACTGCAGAATGGCAGGGAGCAGAAGGCTTTTTCCATTTCTTAGTGATGCAGCTTCACTTACCTAACACACATACTCAGTAACCACATTTAAGGAGTCTGTCTACCTTCCCCCCACAGCTACCTTCTGTTGCTCCATGACTTCAAATTCATCCTCCTTGGGAGGGCAAATAATAAAGGGTATCTTTTATGAACAAAAAGTAACTTGGAAGGAAAGCATTTATCTTGACCGAAACCAAATAAAAATACAGCTATAGCTCTTTGCTACTTTAATAATTTGTGGTAAACAAGAAGAACAAGGGCAGTAGAGGGTTTTCTCTCAGCAACTTAAGCCTTCAACTGTTTGTATGAGAAGGATTAGAAGTGACTGGCATTTAGGTAGGAGAACCAAGTATACAGTAATTGTACATAAAAGTGCAACTCAAGGGATCATGAAGCAAAGAGAAGAAAAATTAGGATGTGAGCAGGGGAAAAAAAGCAGCAGTACAGAGAAATAGAGAAAATAAATAGGAAGATCAGGAAGAAAAAAACAGATCAGTATGGTAGAGGGTCAGGCAGATGAACATTTAGTATGAAGTTGTTTAGAAGATCTGTATCTGGTGTCAGTGGTGGAGACTGAGGTACCACTCTCTACCCTCAAGACAAAAAGGGAGCAGGACAGAGTTTTGCTTGAAGCACTTAGAGTGGAAAGCTGGGATTTGTTCCACTGGAGGCTGAACATGTAAGTACACAGGAAAACCTGCCTTGTGTTTCATTCCCTCTCCTCACCATGTGTGTATCGTTTCTGCTCTCTGCTGTTTATGCTCTACACATACTGTTCACTCTCACACACCTTCTATCGAAGGGAAACGGTTGTGTTCCGGGCTTCCAATCCGCCATGGAGAAGGATGGGATGCAGAGGAGCCTGGCATCCAGCCACAATCCCCTTCTTCAAACGAACAGTAAAAGCCAGAGGGAAGCTTTCCTGCAAGAGGGAAAGACACACATACAGAAGAAGCCAGGTGAGCTGAGGAGGAGGCTCCTGGGCTCACACAGGAGCTGCAGTGACTGTTCCAAGCCAGTTTGCCCAGGGCACCCCAGCTACTCAGTCCTTTTGTGTGGAATCGTGCACGTGCCTGACCATGGGGAGGGAGGAGCAGAGGGAAACAACCCCCAGACTGTGGCCAAGTGACTCCCCCACACACTTTGACAAACCTGAGTGAGAGGACACATCTCACTACACACCTTGGGGTCTCCTGAATACCTGGGCTCTCAACTCTCTGCAGGTATAAGCTCGCTCAAGGTTACATCTTGGAGGTGACTTTCCTAAGCACTGCTTCTGCAGCCCCACAGAGGGAAATCTTGGAGAGGGATAAATTCCTAATGAGATTCCCTCCCTTGCAGTCCAGGTTTCTACTCAGCCCAGCTCAGCAACAGGATCTCTTCTCTCTGTGAGCACTGATGTGGCCTCAGGTAAAGCACTGAATCCTTTTGTGCCTCAGTTTTTTCACCTGTGAGCCTCTTCTGTGAGATGAATGGCTGAAAAGAGGATAGTTTATTTCAATCCATACTTTCAGACTTTGAAGCCCACTCGTTCTGTCACTGGCTTAGGATTTCAGTTCCCAGCTCCAAACAATAGAACTCCATTAGCTTTTTGCCTTGAAATTTGCCAGTTTTAAAGCAATAGACATCTCATTCAAAGCAGAAGGTAATCTTATGCCTTCCATGTACTTCTCCACCTACAGCTGCAAGTCCTTATTACAAAGTGTGCAAAGTATTGCTCCTTTTGCTCCAAGAAAGGAGAATGATACAAGAAATCTGTTTAAAATTGCAAGATAAAAATGAAACTTCATGTGCAAACACATATCCAGGATTTTTTTTTTCCCCCTTTTAGCTGCTTGATAAAATCAGAATAAAAATTTCTCCACTTATAAGCAGTAAGATAAACCACAAATTTCTAAAGCAAGAGAATCTAGTGGTCAAGTGATAGTAGTAATTTCATTAGCTCCTCTATGAGAAGAGGAGTCTCCTGAATATATATTTTGTTGTGATTATTAATTTTTTTCCCCCTGAAATTACACATCTATAAAGTGGCTGTCAGACAATGAGGCACCAGTATTCAACCTCCAGATCATTCAAAATGTTTAAGTATCAGCAGATCCCCCTGGTTGAGATTTCAGGTCAACTAAATACCTACTCACAGAGCCCCAGCTTTGACCCACACACCTCAAAAGGCAATTGGTTGTCATTGGGACATGCACGTGTTCCTTGGTGTACACAGAGAAAACAACTGTGGAACACCACAACTGCAGCATCTAGACCACAAATATTTGATTTTCTAGGAGCCTGAATCACAACTCACTTTCCAGAGGAAAGTGAAACAAATCGTCTATCTGTAGCTTTTTAGTAGGGCTAGTTTTGGACCTGGAACCTGACTTCGAGGCAAGAGCAACATTTTAGTGGTATTTTGTACAAGCATCTAAACCTATTATGAAAAAAACAAAACCTGTATTGAAGTTAAGGCTTTTTCAAGATTTTCCTTTTAAAAATCTCTCAATTCATTCAGCCTGGTCTTTAAATGTGAAGCTGTTAAGCAGAGAGTTACTTCTCTGTGTTTCACCCCTCTGCAGAACTTGATTGTATTTCATTGCGCAGCCCGAGGCTGGGATACAAAGAAAATGACAAATTATAATGTGCCCTGAATTCCCACTGAAACGGCTTGGCTCGGTGTCCAACTGAATTCATGTCATGGCCATTTGCTATCTAGGATGATGTAAACAAGTCAGAGCAGCAGGAGGAGTCATCTAAGTAGCAATCCCTGCCTGGAGGCCAGGAAAAGCTTGCTGTCGATGAACAAGTAAAGGCACAAATAAGAACTTATCACTTTCACAGAATATTTCATTCCCTTTCCCCAAATTAATGTTTTATGAGTTTTCAGATGTCCCATGCTCTGGATGGATTTTCTTTGCTGCTCTTTCTTACTTGGAATATGTATAGCACCTGTGATTCCGTGTATTGGTACTCCACGGAGACCTCTTTGGCTTCCACTTCTCTCCGACTTGTACTTCTCCATTTTATGTGTTTGTGATTGAAACTCACATTAGCACAGACACTGCACTGATGAGGGGAAGCTGATCTGACTTGATTGGAAAATCAAGGAAATGAGGGGGCAGGGGTTACTCCTACTGAAACCTGCCATTTTGGATATTAACATCAGTGACGGAAACCTCAGAAGATTTAGGCCTTAGTAAGATTCAGATGCAACTTGTGGGTATGGGATGGAGAACAGAGTAGTCCAGTGAAACTGAAGCACTCTGAGGATGTAAGAATCTCTCCTTTTGTGTGGGTGATGAAGTAGGGAAAAGCTGTCAGATGTTAAACTTGTTCTTAACCAAATATTTTCAAGCCTTCAGAATTAAATACCTTACAAGAAAAATCTAAATAAATTCTTCTTCTTTAACTCAGATTTTTCATCCATTAATAGCAAGAGAATTAGTGACTGATATAACTTCCGAGGCAGATGGAGTCGTCTCTTGCTCCAAAACTAGGTGTAAATCAAGCAATTAGCACAGCTTAAACTTTTGGGTGAAATTCCAAACTGATATTATAAAGAACAAAAGCATTAAAGACTACTCTGTATGTATGGATCTTTACCAAGTTTAGGAGGAAATCTCAGAAGTCAAACAGATCAGTTACTCACTTTAAGGAATCACATGAATCTTAAAACATGAGTTTGTTTCAATGATTGCTTCTATGCTAGCAAAGTTGGCCAGCCAAACTCTACCAGAAACGAAGCATAAAAAGAAAAATACTTTTCAACAGTCAGCAGAGTTATCCTTTAATGCCAGATGGCTTTGCTGAGCTCAAAACTGCCAGAGGTTAGAATTTGTTTCTATAAGTACAGCTTTTGATAAAGAAAGAAGCAGAAGGATTAGTGTATGTAAGACAGGAGCCTTAAGAACATAGCCTGGCAACAGGTTGCTAGTTCATCATTTTGCTTGCAGGAAGACTCTGCTGGGCTGTATCTGGATAAAAATGAATCCCACCATTTCTTCACACATTTTTGCCTGGAAAGTAAACTGGCCCCTGCACAATTGATTATCGATGCTTTTTTGGTCACTCATCCATGTTATCAGAAAATCAAACTTTATAGGTTCCTATTCTAGCTGCCATCTGGTCTTTTGACAGACGCGTGCGTGCAGTCCTCCAACCACATAGCACAGCCTGAGTCACTCCTTTCAGGAATCAGACACTTGTCTTCCTTATCTCACCTGCTAAGGTGTTTAACATCCTTAAATTTTCAATGAGGCAGAGTGAATATTACCCTATAACCCAGTGATTGTGAGATTTATTTGAAAGATAAAGAGGACACTAATTTTACTTCCTGTTCCAGCTAAAATTTATAAAATGTGGAAGTACAGCCTCAGGAGAGGCTCGGGTAACCATTTTCATCTGAAATAGACCAGAACTCTAGACCACAAGCTTGGAAACTCTGTATGGAAATAGGAAATATGGGTTCAAATTCACTTAAGCTGAAGAACCAGTCCTGGCCTAGTTCTATCCTAAGTGAATCCTCTAAGTTCTGGGTCTCTAGACAATAAATATACTACTAGCACCTCCATTATTTAAAATGTTATTTTTTAAAAAATATATCCATTACTTACCTCACATGCTTGGACTGATTAACCAATATTTTCCCAGGATGAAATTTTTTTGTGAATTTGTGACAGAAAGTAAAGTAGTTTTGGACTAGCCAGAATTACATGCACCTTTTTTTTGTAAAATTTTAACTTTTGCCCTGACTTGCTGCCCTGCAATGAAAGATTATTGAACCAAAATCCCAGACACTGTTAACTAAAATGAGAAGTACAAAACTGCTAAAACAAATTCACCCTTTCTGTAAAGCAGAGCCCTGCCAATCTGCATCAGTAAATAATTTGAGTTTTCATGTCTGTCTCGCACCATATAATGCATATTACATGTAATTACTACAATAAGAGAAAGTATGTTGGTTTTTTTTGCAGTAAGTTATATCCATATGCTGTGTGATTTGGAAAACTACTTATACAGACCTCGTTGCTTAGCATTAATAGATAAATTTGCTGAAGCCTTAGGCACGAGCTGTGAACTTTCACCAGATATTCTGAACTTTCCACTCAGTCAAGTAAGAGAAGACCTCAGAGCCGCTTCAAGACAGAAGATAAGGAATTCATTAACAGAAGCTGCAATGTTAGAAATAAGAAACATCCTACCTAGAGGCAAGGAAGGGACTCAATGAAGAATAGGAAGAATTCCCAGAGCCTCATATGGGGAGCAAGTGGTCCAAACAGTCACATGAGGGCTGGGGAATTCAGATTGATCAACCAGAGGCTTCTTTGTTTCAGGTCCCTCTTTGGAGACACCTAGCTCCAGCTATTACACCATTAAAAAAAAAGGTACTTTTATAGAGTAATCTATATTTCAGTTTATGAATTCAGCAGAAACCTAGAGCCAAAGCCTGCCATGGTGGCTGGCACGTGTAATTTGCATAAGACAGAAGGGCATGAATTTACTAGCAGAGACACACCACCAGTGCTATCTGAAGTATTAATGTGTGTCTGCAGTGTATGCTCTGCAAAGTAATTTCTAGTGTGACACTTCCATCAGGCTGGTAAATCTGTATGTCTGATCCGAGCCAACACACACACACAGTTCAGCATCTCATCCCACATCTGCCTCTTTGAAGCTGTCTTTTACTCCTGCAAGGATATCTGATTAGGACTCAAACAGCAACATGCTTTTCTCTAGGGGTCATCCCTCTCTGATTCTACAATTTCTACACAGACTAATTGGTTGCAAAGCAGAGCAAGCACCATGATGTTTCATTGGCCATTAATAAGTAAAGAGATGTTAGCAAACAGCAGGCTTTAGAGAGACCTTTTTCAGCTAAGGAAGAAACAAAAATCAAATTAATAGGAAAAAGAAATTAAATAATAATAAAACCAATCAGTACCTGCAAAGCTAAAAGATGGTGAAAGGCAAAAAACTCCAACATCTCCTTGAAGCTCAAAGATAGAAGCCTTTGATAATGGCATGTTTAAAACCTCTTGCCTCAGTTTTGAGCACAGCTACATCTTTTTCTGACAGCTCTTTTGTGTAAGCAGAACCATTTGGGAAACCCTTTTCTCTGCTTGATAAATCTGAATCACTTTTTACCACACTTGCAAAAAGCTGATGAAAATATCCGTGTTGCTCAGGAGTAAAATGACAACTAAAATGCTGAAAGGTGACATATGTTTTGTGTTAGGCTGCCATGCAGATATAACTGACACCTCAAACATTAGAACACTTCTCTGTTTTCTGTAAGAAGCCTCATGCCAACAATATTCGACACTGTAAAGAAGCAAAAGCAGAAGGATCAGCCATAGAACTGAGCAGGCTTGTAGGTGGATAAGCAGGCATATCCACAGCCCAGGCTCTTGCTCAGGCAAGCCATGCTTTTTTGCTTCTTGAGTGGAAGATAGTGCTTTTTGGACCTTTTGGCTGGAAGCAAGAACTCCCATTTCCAGTACCTATGGGTGAATGCAAGCCATGTGGTCTTCTCCTCAAGCTGGGAAGTGATGCTCTGCTAAACAGCTGGTTAAGTATCTTCTGCTTTTTACATTTTCTCACCAACACTCAGTACATTCCTTTGCCAACACAGCTGCAAGTGCCATATTGCCTCGTGGAAGCAGCTACAGATGAATGGAGGGAGAAAAGACAACCAAACCAAGCCCTGAGGATAACACATGCCAGAGAGGGATTGGCTGCTTTTCCACGGGGCTCACCACAGGGTACAGGGTGGCAGCAGGGGGCAAAAGCAGAGCCAGCCCTCTGATAAGTGAATATGGACAACACACCCACCACAGGTGCACCCAATGTCTGAAAATGGCAGGCAAGCATGTTCCTCTAGGCCTGCCCCATCCCATGGTGGTATTTAGTTTGCATCCATGATCAGTACAACTCCACCATGTGAACTCTGCTCCTCCCTCTGGTACAGACAGGATTACTCCCACAAGGCAGAGCCATTTACAGCACACAGGCACCAAAGTGTATCTGGACATACAGTTGAGGGTAAATAATGTTTCTCTACTTCCAATGAAATGAAAACGCATTCAACCTTTTTTTAATTATAGAGTAGAACACAATGGAAATGCCATTATGAGGTTTTAGAGCTCTATTTTAAAGCTCTTAGGTGGAAATTAGGTTTCAATATTACTAATATAAAGCATTATTGGTTCTAAGGAGCTGCAAGTCCACAGTGCTGACACTGTTCCCATGACTTTAATGTTCACTGAGTGAGTCATTAAAGAATATAATTTCAAATTGTAACAACGTCTAAAATGATGGAGAAGCATGCAATTTCAAGCTTTTAACTAGTTTACTAGATGATCCCAGGTCAAACCAATGTTCTCCACACCAATAAAGTCTGTTACTTTATTTCTTTATTAGCAGTAAAGAAGTGAAATCTGCTAGAAGTTGTGTATCATTCATGTTAAGTTTGTACTAGAAACAGCAAACACATTTTCTGCAAACCAAATCAACACAGTTCTACTGTAACAGCCCACAAGCTAGATCAGCTGTGGCACATACACTTTGAATAATGAACTGTCGATGCTTATTTTTCTTGATATATTTGCCCTGTAGACAACCATGCAGCTAACAATCCACCACTCCTAACTATTTGTAGACTGGCAGATGGGAGGATGCTGGAGGTAGAATGTACAGAGGTATAAAAAAAGTGCTAAGGCACCTTCAAGATAGTCAAAGGAAGGTCCTAAAGTATCTACGTTCCACAGCACGTTTTAGAAAGTACTCAGGCACAGCAAGTATTTAGAAAATTCAGGCTGCTATCTATCTTCTTCGGTATGTTATTGGAGTATTGACTCCTGAAGAGAGGGTAGAAAACCAGAGGAATTACAAAGACATAGGAGCTGGTCAAAGACAAGCTACTGGCTCTACTCATTTTTCATCTTAGTTTTCTCCTTCCTCTCCCCCTCTGCCACATGCTGCACTACATTTTGATTAAAGGCTCCAACCAGCTACACATTTCATAATTCTGTAAGGCATCTAGCTATTCAGCCTATACTTCCTTTGCATTTTTGATCAGGACACTGGAAGTGATGAAGCACCGAGAGCATGTTAAGAAGCTGCTGCAGAACTGATGTAGGCGAGCCCAGAAACATCAAACGGTGTACTCCAGGCAGACACCCAGAAAAACAGCATATGTTATGGGGGATACAGGTCCTTTGATAGTACCAAATGAGTCTGTTAGTGCTAAAGTATCAGACATTAAAGTTCAAGCCAATCAATGCTTCTGGAAAAGGATGATACAACCTGGGGGTTAGGATTTACTCACTGCACATATCTCCCTCATCTTCTCCCTCAGCACAGTCCTGGATGAAGTCACACGCCTGCCCCAGCCTGATTGCTGTTCCATTCCAGCAGCTGAAGGAACCCTCCAGAGCCATTTTTGAGAGAGCAGCAGATCCTAGAGAAAAAGAAAAAAACAACAAAAACACTTCAGATACCCAAATTCCTTTCAGCCAACAGGTCATACCATCCTGCATAACACTGAAGGGACAAAACCTTGTGAAATCTCCTCAATTCAGTACTTACTAGAAAATTATTTTTTGGACCTGTTTAATCTTGTCAAATATCTAATGGTCCACATAATACAGAATTTCAGTTCCCCAGGCCTTTCTGGTGCTACAGTATAGAAGGCAGCTTTGACCTCTGGAGGGCTTAAATCCTGCAGCCTGCTCTGGTACTTCTCAAGAACAACAGAGTACACATGATGGGTTTTTAATTGTGTGTGAATTTACTGCTGCACTGACAGACCTGAAGACTGATATCCTCTCTGTCTAGCTCAGGAATAACATGGCTAGAGCATTTGGAAAGAGCACAAGCTTTCATCATCTCTCCTGGCAACATACGTTACCTTTGCTTTGGGTGTATCGTGTCATCATATTCTCTGCAGAAGAGAAAACAGTTCAACCTCTACTTGTAGTTTTCTTTTTTATACCTACTCCTGCTCCTGCACCCTGCACTCCATTGAGTCAGGGAGCCCACAGCAGACTACATCTACTAAGAGACAAAAGTCACCAGTTCATTTTTCCTGTGCTAAGCAGCAAAAAACATCCAACAATCAGCAAAGGAGCCATCTCTTATGAAATGAGGTCACCAAACATTACAATTAGAGGTCAGCATCATCCTTTCAGAAACGATCCTGAATAATTTTCCCTAAGAGCCATCATTTTCTGGAGGCACTTGATTCCCTTGACAGCTGAGAAGTCAGATATCAAGTAGCCCAACAAATATCATTTTCCTTACTATAGGAATTCTCTCATCCCAAGTCCTTTGTGATGACACTTAGGACAAGGCCTTCTTTTTTAATTTAATTTTTTTTTAAGAGGCCCATGCTCTAGATCAGACAGCTGAAGGAGGCAGGAACTGGTTCAGCAACATCCTGAAGTCAGTGTATATAGAGGAGGTTAAGCCTGAGAAATGCCAGAGTTCCTTCCACAAAAATCTGAGTGTGGATGCAGTTGACTGACACCTTCCTGACTCTGCCAAGATGTGCTTCCAGTCACTGCTGGAAGACAAGCCTGGAAGAGCAAAGAGATCTGTGCTGTGAATTCCCCATTGCAGCAATAACTGCCCTGTCTCATATGAAATAGGTAAATGCTCCAGATTAAACCAAAGCCTCTGGGCAGAGAGAGCCATTGTTTGCCTAACTCATCCGTGCTCACTAAACAGTGCAGCTACATCATGTTCTCTGGTACTACAGGGAGTTCGAAATCACTGGCGATTCAATTAGATATGCACTTGATATTTTTATTTATATTGCCTGCCGAAACTAAAAATTAATGAAGCATGTAGGAAAACAACCACTATTTCTCTACAAGCTTATTTTATGGTGCAAATCATTCAGGAGGTGGGGGGAATACATGCCAAACCTTTTTAATAAAGGACCATGGCTCCTGAAAAGGGTGCTCTGTGTTACTGCCAGCCCGATTTTTTTCCCTTCCTTGGAGTAATTCTGGCTTGCCACATACAGGCTGCACAATACCCTTGTATTTCAGTCAGGGTCAAGGCAAGACTAGAGAGGAGAAGCTTTGCAGGAAAAAATAGACGGAGTAACTTGGAGATGGCTGCTAACAATTTCTGTGGGCTCCTTGGTGAGGGTTTAAGGCAGTGAGATCTCCCTTGGCTTTGCTGAATTTCCTTCAAAAAATGCATTCTCAGAGACACCGCTGAGAGCCTTCCCTAGGTGAGGTACAAAGTTCTTCACATGCCACAAGCCAGACACAGTGGGCCCAGGTCAGTGTGCAAATGGGCACTACAAAGCTGTAAGAAGTGACTCTGGTAACTCCGTAGGTGATCCCTTCTCCTAGAGGTGTGCTATGAACCTGCACAGCACCCCATTGTTGGAAGTACCACCTGAAGAGAAGTTAGGAGACATGTCCCAGAGCACTTAAAAGATCCTGAAGTTCTACTGAAATTCAGAAGTACTCTTGTCTCTCTGAATTACTCCCCAGATGGTTTTGAACCCCATGTTTATTACCAGCTTTCATGTGCCACTCAGTTTATCTGCAATCTTTTCAGCAATGTCCATATTTTATCCCAGCAGCTGCAGAGATACAAGAGATTCAGAGGAGCGGTTATTGCAGGCAAAGGGGTTGTTCTGTTTACTCAATCCATTATAACTTTTTAAAGGCACTCACTTTTCCAAGCACACGACTGCATGAACACTAATTATGATGGAACCAAGGCATTCAAGAGAACCTACTTGTCTTCCCAGGTGTTTTTTGTTACAGCCTGGGGGCACAAATCTCCTGAAGCCAACTGACTGTAGTATTTGAAATATGTCAGTTGCAACTGGGAATCGGGCAATTCCAGGAGCTATTCCTCCAAAACAAAGCATCAGATTTGCATGCTCATTCATCTCTGTGGAGATGGGGCTTGAATTAACTCAGATTTGCATTAGACCAATATATACGTGCTCGTTGTATAGGTTAGAGAACACAAATCGCAAAGCTGCAGCCCGCAGAATGGCTGGGCTCTGTTACAGTGCATGATTTATTCCTGTCTTGTTTGCCTGCTTACTGTGTGCACAAAGGCAAAATGAATTGGAGAAAGGAGATGATTAACTAGTAAAACAAATAGATAACCAAAAAAAGCCCAAATACAAATAACCCTTTTAATGGGCCACTTAATGCAGATGTTTGCATCCAGGCTCAAGGAAACTCAAATTTTAATTAAAATACTTTGTAAGAAAAACAGACGTTTGATCTTTTCAGTTCCCAGCCCCAATTTCTCCTGGCAAAGTGAACCAGAATGACCTGGATCACTGAGTGAGGTGGCCTCAGCTCACACACAGAAGATGTGCAGGGAAAGGAAAATGAATGGTATCAAATAAGTATCAGAGTAAAATTTGTGGGAGACATCCTTTATATTTACAGCAGTGTTTATGTAGCCAGTGGCATCCATAAATTACAGCAGTAATTAAGCTGCACCACGGCTGGCTTGGAGGCTTATAAATCATTATTTAAACATCAGCATTAAATAAATGGCATTTCAGGCTCTAAATTGAAAGTAGAAACAACTCCTTGGGGAACAAGTGCTGACTTTGTACCTCACAGGTCCTGCTTCTCAACACAGTCCAGCCCTGGCAGTGTTCAAATCCAATACTAGACCCTGGACACAAATGACAGCCTGGGATCTTTACTGCCCATGCTTTTGGACTTGGTTTCCATATATCAGGATAGAAAGAGGAAAATCATTGGCTTAGCCTAATGCAGGATCAGCAACTTATTGCTCAGACTGTGGGACCCAAGGGGATGTATTTCAATTCTCAACAGATTGTCCCTGACTTGGGTTTCCTCTTCTCTTCTTCCCTGTCCCTTGACCAGCAGAGAAATTACAGCGTGCTGGCAAGCTCTGGTGAGTCTGTCTCTGAGGAACCTGGCCAGAAAGATCGTGGCGTTTGATCACTGCAAAATGGGAAACTTTGACTTCCTGCCACCACACTTGGCCAGGTGGGATGGAAGAAATTCTTGCAGGCATCCACAAAAATATCTCTTACCTGGCAAACTGGCTACACTGCTAATTATCATGCAGGATTTAATGAGTCTGAACATAATTATACCTTCACACACTACATTCAACTTCTTAGAACATAATTTTTAATTCTACCGAAAGCTTTTGAGACAAACACAGTCAGGTGAAGCTCTCCTGCTCAGCACACTTTAAACAGGAGAGCTTAATAGGACAGTACTTGGTTGCTGTTTAAAAATTGCCTCATTTGTACTTGGCAAAAATTCCAAAGACCTGGGATAAATGTACAGCCTTGTCACATTTTACCAGCAAGCAGCTTCTCTCTGGGCTATCTTTGAGGAGCTGAGTTGGACATGGTTGAGTTTATTTCAGTGGTTCTCAAGGCAAGACGCTGTATGCCCACAAGGTGAAAAACTTCAATTTTTAATTGCATATATGTAGCAAAAAATACCTGCCCATGGAAGTCCACCATGTTTATCTAACCAGATGTGTTCCCTCTCAAAACAGAGAAAGTTTCCTACTATTTAATTACATCTTTTAAAAATGTTTTCCAGTGGGCTACTGCTGCAGCCTAATGTGCCTCCACCAAATGCCACTAAAAATCTGGGACTGTACAAACCTCGTTGATGACGTGTGTCTGTCACAAGTGTTTGTCATTAACTTCTCAATTTCACCTGCCCCTCCTTTGGCTTGAGTTCAAAGCTTTGACTCAGATAGAAAAGAAAATATTACTTGGGGCACAGAAAGGTTGTGAGAAAGAAAGAAAGAAAAGCTGCTGACTAGCTATAAAAGGACAGTGAGAATTTGGGGGAGTTTCTGATTATTGATTTTTCCATGACTTGCCATTTCTGATGGGTACATATTTCCTCACTCTAACTCCAACCCTCCAGCAGCACAGCCGTTCAAAGGCTGCTGGCTCACTTTGTGCTGACGATAGCCATATTCCAGGACAAAGTAAATTTGCTATTGACACAAGTCACTAATCCCCATGCTTTCACCATTAGAGAAGCTGGAAGGTATGAAATAAAGGAGGAAAGAAAGTGAGAGAAGTGAAAGATAAGTTCGTGTTTGAGGGGAAAGAAGCCGTCCTTGGCAAATGGCCATCGAACTCCACATGATACAGGGCAGATCACATAAATCAGAACTTTCACAGTGAGCTACACTGCTCTCATCTTCCATCCACCTCCCCCAGGACACCTGTATCCAGATCAGCAAGGAACCCAAGTAGTTGCAGCTGCAAATGAGACCAGTGAGAGAAATACTTGGAAAACACATTGTCCTCAAAAAATGCTTTGAAAAAAAGGCTGGATTCCATGTTTCTCACACCAGGCAGTCAAAATTCGTCAACACTTCATAATTTCTGACTTTAATATTTGTAACAGCATTGTTACTGTTACTGTCATTGCCGAAGGATGCAAGTGAAGCCACATTTGTAGGAGGAAGTGTTCTCTTTTTTATTAGACTGCCTGTTACAGGCATAAAAACCAGCCTGTGTTTGTATATGCCTGAAAGCTCACCCATTTTTCCAGTTACATAAACTGCCTTTAATCTTCTTACTTCACTTCCTAAACATAAATGGGAATAAACTCATCACAAGAGCTCTGTGATGTTCATTTCATTACCATTTGTGAGGAACTAAGATGCTACGATAACAGGCATGAAAAAACCTGTAAGGAAATCATTTACTCGGTCTTCACAGTGCAGGTTGAATAATTTACAGTATCAAATGAACAGGGCCATACCTTTGATGAAGGCAGGACAGAGGGTAGCAAATAACTTCCCATTGAGAGAGCACCCCCTGTCCTCCTCACTAAGGTGAGCATTCCCACAGTGAGCTATGACAAGGTGAGAAAACTTGCTCATTAGAGCCATGTAGAAACAGAATTTTCATCTCAAAGACAATGTCAACATTTCAAAACGTATCTAACCAGAAAATAAAAATCCCCATCGTTCTCACAGAACAAAAGATTCTAATCAATTCTAGGTTAGAAAACTGACTTTAGAGGTTTCAACACATGAGTAATACTGTCATAAACCCCAGAAATTTGAAAACGCTTGAATTAAGACAAAAATAAAATGTTGGGCAGGAAACTCAAGAGGGAACTTAGTGGTTTGGAACACACTCATGCCGATAATTCAGCCAGCTCAGTTCTAATGTGCTTTCCCTCTCTGCTGCCTCAAAGTAGGGATGCTGTGTTTAGTATACAAATTTTAAACATCTGCTCCTTCCACACTGCCTAATGCCAGGAGGATTGCTTACACAGAAGAGAGCTCTCAGCACACCTGAGGAGCTGGCACTTGCTCACTGCCACATTTCAGTAGCAAGAACTCTCTCCAGAGCTGTGCAGCATTCAGACTATCCAGGCCCTCTGTGTTCTCTCAGAAATGTTTTTGCCCAGATCTAGTTGCTTTTCCTACTTTTTAACTGAATGACTTCCCAACAATAACGTTGGTGTGATGTATCTTTCCTGAATTTACAGAGAAAAATAGCTTTGTTAAAAAACTGTAACGA
This sequence comes from Edolisoma coerulescens, assembly GCA_013397115.1. Classification (NCBI taxonomy): domain Eukaryota; kingdom Metazoa; phylum Chordata; class Aves; order Passeriformes; family Campephagidae; genus Edolisoma; species Edolisoma coerulescens. The sequence continues at coordinate 140,305 of VWZW01000176.1, forward strand.
AATAAGTATGTGGAAAGAGAAAGTTAGATGGATTTCACACTTTCTCAATTTTCAATTAGGAAAGTTGGCTGCGGGTCTTCATAGTTCCTGAGACAACAAAAAATCGTTGAGTGCAATAAATGCCATGATAATGTTTTCCCCCATTAATCTGGCACAAAATCTAGCTGCTTCTTTTGTTTCTTTGTTAGGGCTCATGGCCACATATGTTACCAATCAATAAGCAGCTCCAACTGCACATCCAAAAATTAACAGTAAACAAATAAACAGCAGCAGTTAATTTTATAATGAAAGTGTGATTTTCCATCATGCAGTGATACCTGCATATTCCATGGCATGTACTCAATTGAAAAGGGGAGACGGAGAATACTTATTGTATGAAATACTGTGCATACATAGTCATTGGACCATTTTTAAATTTCATCTAACACAGTAGATCTTTAAGGCTTTCATCCATAAATGTGAACATTCTGACTTAGAATAATCCAGTGGGATAGAGTAATTTTATTAAAATCCCAAATCTCATTTCTTTTGGTTGCTTTTCATTGGCCTTGTTTCAATATCAGGCTGCATTTGCTGTTGGATTCCCTTTTCTCTTGGGTACCATTGCATCTTTCTAGGTACCACTGCATCTTTGTGAGATTAAAAAAACACCAACAAAAAACCCTCTCCCCTAGGTGTCATGTTTCTCCTAAAACAAGTGAATACTATATATTTGTAACAGTAAGCAACTAGTTAAAAGAAAAAAAACCCACAAAATCCCCACAAAAACACAGGCCAAAAACCCCTTGCCTGTGACTTCCTGTGAATTTTTCAAAATACATACCTTGTAGAGGGAAAATAAAAAGGTCCGACTTCTATTATTAGCCCTGCTATTCCCATCAGATCTCTCTGGGTCTGAATAGGCTTGGAGACCAGCTCTTATCAGCCAGCAATCTTTTCCATGGGAAACACCAGCAGGCTGATTGCTGGCTCACTGGAAGATGAATGCTGCTTGCCACATGCGGCGGGCGCTGACAAAATCATGAGGTGGTTAAGATCTCTAAGCTTATTTACAGACAACAGGAGCAGATTTAGCCCAGGTCCTACCTCAGCATCAGACACGGAACTGAACGTGAAATAAAACAAGGCTGCTGGAGAAAGGACATGAAAATAGTGCTTCCAAACCTCATGTGTGCCTGTTGGGGAAACTGTAAGAGCTTATTAGATAGGAAATACATGTAATTTTCCACATTTTGCTTCTTAGGAGGCTTAGTTCAAAGCCATTTTCAATTCTTAAAGTAATTGTTATCTTTGCCTCTTCCAATTCTGCAGTTCCAAGCACAACCAACACTGCCACTATACACAGCGGATTTTTTTCAATTCTTGGTTCTTAAAAACAGCACAACAAGAAAACCACAAACATCAATAACATTTTAAAGATGAGGAAACTGAGGTACTTGTCAACCAATTTCAATCACGTAAATGAGCTCGTAAATTGCCCAAACCAGACTCTGACTCCTGCTGCTTCCTGTACCAGTTGGACTGAAGATGCCCAAATTCAAGGAAAAAGGAGAGACTGGAGAATATTATCATGGCTCATCAAGATCTGATTCCACACAGGTCAGATATAACCTCTCTCTCAATCCTGCAAGAGCAGCATCTCAGCAAGCCCTCTTTTAGCATCGCCAATACAGTCAACAAGAGAGGTATATTCATATGCCTGGTCATGAGAAACACAAATAAAGGTATGAGACTTAACTGTATTCAAAGAGCATTTTAGATAGGAATCAGATTTTTCATTTCTAAAATACAATTCTCTTTCTGTAACTGTTTTAAGCAGTCTCTCTGCTTTAGCTGTCAGCAGTATTAAGGTTTTTTGCCTCACTACAGATCGGTTGCTGGGGGTGGTAGGTGGAATATCACAAATCAGCACAGCCCTGAGCATGCACTCAGCAGAGTGCAGGGACCCATCCTCACACCACAGCCAATACCTTACTGTGCAAAGCAGTGGCCCCACAGTGGAAGAGCAATTGTTGTTCCAAGTAGAAGCAGAAGCTTTCTTGGGGAAGAAAGTTTCCTGTTGTGCCCCTTTCCACTGTGCCAAGCTCTGCAGTTGTGTGAATACAAGTTGTCACCAAGCAGCTGATTTCCACGTTAAAAAGTGAGCAACAATACCTCAAACCCACAATTAATAAGCAAAATGAAATTGCACATGACCACTTGCTGTGAGGGAGAGCAAGAGCGACACACAACAGGTTTGCCATGGGGAGGGACTTCATGTGCACGGATGCTTTTAGTACTGGGGAAGCAAAAGGAAACTCTCGGTGTCACCCTACCTCCACACATGGCTGAACACCAGGAAGTTATGGGTGCAGTGACTCGCTGGTGACTCTTCCAGCTGGATGCACCAACAACTGCCAGCATCTCAGTGCTCTGAAGCCAGTCCAGAGGGACAGAGGGCCAGCACAGTTCCGTGCGCTTGAGTTCCAGGCTGTGCTTCAAGGCCTTCCTATGCCTGAATGACATTATCCCAGGAGCAAAGCTGCTGAAGGTCAGTGGCCCTCAACAGCAAAAAAAGCCTGGAGAAGGACTCCTTCCTGGGGTCCACATCTCTGCCCAAGGACCTCTATTAATGTTTGAACATGCACAAAACTTATGAATTGGGAATGCTTACTGAAAAAAAGAGATGTCAGTGAATAGCACAGTGATTAGCTCTGTGTAAGCCAAGGTACATACTGAAGGTATCAGGGAAAAATGGAAGAAGGGATGACACTACAGTTCCAACATTACCACCCCGGTTTCAGGCAGTCTCTCTACTCTCTTGTGGCATGCTGAAAGACTCCTTGGTTAATGCTTTCCATGTGAGATCATTTTCCAAAAGTATATGGAGATGCAGAGAGGATTCCAGGAGCTGACCAATAACAATACAGAGAATAACCATACCCTGAGGCTGAGATGCCTGTGGGATGCCAACCACAGTAGAACAGTTACACTAATAGTGGAATAGTTAAATAATATTAAAATGGCTTTTGAACTTATTTTAAATACAGTGATAGGAATTTTAACAAACAGTTGCTATGAGTAAAGACAGATCAAGGAGACAGAACATGTCTTCTCCCTCTCTCTCTAAGTTTTCTCTAAGATCTTTACACTTCAATGAATAGATTGTGCAATCAACTCTCAGGAGATTTTATACAATTACTCAGAATGAGCAGTCATTTTCTTGGAAATTCTCATCTTCAAATTCAGCACCATAAAGCGTATGCCTACCCAAAATATCCCTTTATATCCTCTTTGTCAATAAGCTTTCTGTTGAGTGCAAGCTCCCCTTCAAGATTTTTCCAACCCGTTTCCCCCCATTTTGCTAACTGATTCAGTTGGCCATTAATTAATCATTTAATTACTGCCAGCAATACTATTAAATTCTCACAAACTTGCTACTGCTGTTATTATGTAAAATGCTCCTCCCAGCTGGGTAGGTTTCAGCAAAGCATAACACCTTGTTGACTTTAGATAAATCTATTTATAAAATGCAAATGTACCTCTTCCTGGCAGGCAAATCCCTTATAACTGCTCAACGATTCATTATACAAAATAAAGAATTAGGAGGACACGCAGCCCTTCATCAAGTCCTAGCAAACATAAACATTTTGGTGAAAAACAAGTGATAAAAAGAGAATAGGAAATGGTAGCCCCACAGCAAAGCAAATGGGGTTAGTCTGGTCTTGTGGCAGGCAGGAGTAGCAGAGTACCCTCGAACACCACGCCATACACACACAGTATTCCAAATGACTGGCAATCAAAAAATTATTAGATGTATATTAGACGTACCAGGAACTAAGAAAAGAGAAATATAAACCAATTTACCAGCTACAGGAAGCAATGAAATTATGTATACACTCCTCCAAACATCTACTGGATCATGGTGCAGTTTCAAAGAAGGTGTTGGCAAAAAACACCACCAGTTTAGGAGAGGGTTACGGTAAACAAGATGTACTGGACAGGACTCACTTGGCAGTACAAAGTGCACAAACACACTGAATAAGAAAAAAAGAACCACCAAACTTTCTTTTGCCCATAAAATTGACTAGGGGAGACCTAGAAGCTACTTTACGTGTGTCTACGTTTGATTGAAGCATCATTTTAAAAGACCAAATAATAATTAACGTTAATTTTAGTACATATTTCATTAGGAATTCTCTCTGGCAGTGTCTATGTTGACAAGGACAGCCATCTCAGGGGGAAGACACTCTTCCTGTTTCTTAGTCTGCCCCACTGGTCACTGTATTTGTACTTCCATTCACCTTAAGCTCCCTGTGGTCATCTCTGTGCTATAGTAAAGTTATACCGAGTGCAAAGGTGTTATATGTCCACTATATATTTTTTACAAAGAGAATAGTTAAAATACCTGACTTCCAGCTCTCCCAGGGCTTTAACTTAATGGGATGTGGACGCAGTTCACCTGCCATAAAGAATGTCACTGGCTAACTGCTTGCATCACTGCAGTATCTCAAAGCTGGGAAGGCAACCCGTAGGACACAGTGACCTACATGCAGAAAGTTTACTGGAATACCAGCAACAAAATCAACTGCCCTGCTCCTTACACCAGGAAAAATGCCTTGCCTCCTTTTCCAGGATTCGTTGAGAGACAGCAGTAGGACTCTTGTGCAGCTGTGGTGACAGCAAAGGCTCTCAACTCCACTTGGACCATGCCCTTCCTTCCCATTCCACAGGTCATTACTGCTGCATTTTAGTGAGCAATATAATTTTAAACAGTCTGTCAATGAGGTATTGCAAAGATGATAAAAGTGCCTTGCCCTAGCATCTAATGTGGATAAAATCAATGATCCAAGGTCCCATGGGCAGTGACGGAGTCAGAAAGCTCAGAGGCCTCTGAGCCCACGGCAGCAGCAGCGGCGTTCTCTGTTCAGCAGAGCAGGAGGGCAGCTAAGAAAATGAGATCTGGCAAATAGAGGGTGGCAAATCCAAGTTATCGGTCATCCAGGGTATTCTCAGAACTAAAAAGCCTGGCATTCTTTTCCCAGTACTCAGTGAAATGAAGAAAGAATTAAATATTCAAGGACTGAGCACAAAACAGCCCAAACACAGCAGCCCAGCATAATTTCGTGAGGTCCTTCAAACCAGACTCCATCTGTGTGTGCAGGGGCCTTGCACTGCTAGCAAATCACCTCCCGAAATGCTGCCTATCAAATCAGGAATCTGATGGTCAGGATTTCCAAAATGGTTCTTATGTTGTGACCTTGGATGAGCCTCTTTGCCTGACAAAGACCTTGGATAAGTCTCTTTTTGCTGTGACAGAAAAAAAATCCTAAAAAACCATTTTGTGGGGAATATATGGCCTTGCTACTTTTTAGAATAGCATAATTTTTTTCACAGAAAAAAAAAAATCTCATTTTTAAGAGCTATCTAAAATGAAAATGTCCCCTGTAGAGGAAAATGTTTGCTCAGCAGTACCTCAAAAGATTTTATTTGACCTGAAATAAAACATTAGTTAGCTCCAGGAAACTTGCTATTGTTCAAAATTTTTTTTCAGGTTCATATATTTCATGCTTTCTTTATGCCTTTTAACATATTTTCCAATAAAAAAACCTCCTAGAGTCCAGGGAAAAGGTATGAAAACTTGGTTTCTTCCATTAATTTGTTTTGTTTTGCCAAAACACATACTAAGTTTTCACTTTGAATAGCTTTGCCCCACCAGGTTGCTTTTTTAACAAGCTAGAATAAAAATGAGCACGCTGCTTACCCCATGTAACACCCGGAGGCTCTCAAGCGAAGGCGACACCGAGTGTGTCACCAAATGCTAATGACAAGCACGGGGGGTGACAGAATCACTGGAGTCATTGCCACATGCTAATGCAGCATCTGTCTGAGGAAGCTCTGGGTCATTTCAGCTCGGTCCTGTCCCCAGAAATCTCCTCACTCAGTGCACCAAAGAGACGACTTTTTACCATATTGGCACCGACAGGGCTGACAACGTTCTCTCCATTTGGCACGCACCAAACCATGCAAATATTAGCAAAACTCAGGTTTAGCTGAGGGAAGCTCAGATGTGGAAAGTAGTAAAAAACCAGCCATGAGGCCTGCACAGTCTCACGTGGGCACTGTAGAGTTATTACACTGCTATTTCCATCTCGGTGAGAAGCAGCATGGAAAACAGTTAAAGTAAACTCAACATTAAAAATTTCACCGACAATTAAGATGACAGATTAAACTGATCTACATGCAATCTGCAAACTGATTTGGCATTCACTGATTAATGCAGTAAATTAGATACTAACATCTCACATGCAATGTTATAAATCACTACCTTCACTCAGCAATGCATATTTGGTGTCAAACAATTTTTGATGCTGGCTAAGTTATTAAATTTTCTGTAGATGAAGCACTGAATATCTGTTACAGTTTTAGGATGAGATTAGAATAAGAGACTTTCAATTTCTGATCAAAGTTACGTGATACTATTAGAACTGTTCAGATTTCCAAAATCCAAGTGGAAATTGCTTTTCATTGCAGTGGAAAACAGCAAAAGAAACCTAACTGCACCAACTCTGGACCCAAACGTCTTTTAAGTGGACACACACATTTGAAGGTAGAGAGATGCTTTACAAACATGATCTATTTCTTCAAAATGGTGCTTTCATGAAACACCCATCTCTGAGTTTTACTGATACTGGGTAAAATACAGAGCTCCTACTTGAAGAAATTGCAGCAAGAAATGCCACAGAAGGGCCCTGAGATCTGAGTATTCGACCCAAATGCTGCAAGGCAGAGTCTGTCTCTTATGCTTTTCTATGGATGTTGCTCACTGTGAGTCAACAGACCCCAAGTACCTTCAACTGCACCGTCACAAATTCACAGGGTGAGGGTATCCCCCTCCACAAATCCCTGGCAGTGCAAGGCTCCAGCCTTAGCAACAACACTTCAGCTCACAGCTGTCAGCATTAATGAGTTAAAGCAGACCGTGGTGAGATCCTGGAGTTATTTGTAGCTGTGTTACAGGTAAGTCCCTGTGGTTGCAGGTAGGCATCCTTCCCCAGCTGCATTGGCAGGAGAGGTTATTGCCTCCATCTGTTCACCACCGTTTTCCCTCCTGATCCGCTGATGAAGCAGCCTGTGCAAGTACTCCCTAATTTATTTCAGGCAAAGTCAGACAGGTGACACCAGAACAACAGTTCTTACCTGCTCAAGGATTTTATGTGACCCTCTCTCATTTCCAAGTGACAGCTGCTCTCTGGGCTGCATTGAAGCATCTCCCAGACTTGTGTGACCTGCTGAAAGGCTGTTCTCTAGTCCCTTTCAAAAACCATCGTTCTAATACGTGAGATAATTCTGATCCACAATAAAGTTCTTACTAGCCCATGCAAAGCACTTTGTGGAAGAGGGAGTATTTCCCCTTCCCTTTTTTAAAGAGGGCAGACTGTGGAACATCAGGCTGAAAACTCCCATTACCTTTGCAGCTTTGGGAAAACTCAAACACAGCTTGATCTTTATCTGAGATATTCAGCTCAAGTCTGCTTCTAAACCAAGGGGAATGGGAAAAAAGAAACTGCAACTATGGTGAAGCCCAGAGGAAATTGTGTCTCAATTCAGAACTGCACAAGAGGGACCTCTCTTTAAATCAAAGATGGAAATAAAGGGGTGAGGTTATGTACAGGAAATTATTAAAGCTTTTTTTTTTTGAATAGTATTTAATATTATTAAAACAATGCTCATATAACAAAAAACCCCAAAGAACACCACGCTTGGTACAATTTTCTCTTCAGAAAAACATTTTGGTTTAAATTTTTCTGGTAAAGAAGAAACATTGATTACATTAATATAATGGAACAGAAATTCCCTGACATGCATCTTAAAAGTGCATCATGCCTAAGAAGTCCTGTCAGCTGAAATTTAGTCTAGAACTCAATGATCACCAGGAACTGCATCTGAAATTACTTACTCCTGAACGTAACTAGATATCCTTTCAGAAGCAGGCTGAATTAAAGTTCGAGACAAATGCTGCATATAATATAGATCTTAACCTCATTTCGAAGCAATGTTGTTTAAGGCTGTATTAAGGGATTGAGTTACGGCCTCTGCTTAAACAGAAGTGACAGAGTCATTCACAAGGGTAATAAAAATAAACAAGATAATGCAATAGAAGGAATTGCACCTCCTGGTAAGGAAGTAAGTGAAAAATTAATGTGGATCTTCCATTACCACTCTTTGGAAAGCAGCATGGGATCCAATCTCCAATTGCAACTCAATTTAAGTAGATTTTTCAAAAAGCCTTCATTGAGGCCTCAAATATGATCTACAGGACTCTACTGGAAGGCTCTGGGTTGCAGCTCTGCTCCTACCAACTACCACTTTACTGCTCACAAACCACTTCTGTATGTGAATGTTCTTCCCTGTGAAAGAACTGTGCTTGTTGTTTTTTAGAAATATGCCTTCTTTTCTAGACCCATTCATAAAATACCTGGAGAAGCTGAAAAACACAGGGCTGATTTCTGGTTTATAATTCACACAGGTTTCCTGGTGCACAGAAACTTCTAGGTCTGGCTGGAAGCATTCTGTAAAAGCTTCATGAAAGAAGCTTGTTTTGGTAATGCTGGTTTTGTAAAGTATGCCTGGATGGCACCATTAATCTTGCACTCAACAGTCATTTAATTTTTTTCAGGGTTTATTCTAACAGACTCTGAATAAACTCCTGCAAAATAATTACTATAAAATGATTGATCTGGCATGGTAACCAGTGAGTGTTGAGAACGTTCAATAGAGAGTCTGTTTGTTAAAGATTCCTTGCCTGACACTATTCATTCACAAGTGAGGAATTGGTGGGCAGACTTTATAGATTACAGGTATTAAAGCACCCACTGGCTTTAAAAGGATAGTGCTGTTAGGAATCCCAGACAACAATTCTTCAACCAAAGCATTGTCCCCTTTCTGACACTCTGATGATGCTATGATGTTAAAGGTGGAATGAATTGCCCTCTGAAGTGCCTCTTTTTCTCTGTGTTGACTACAGAGGGACCCTGGAGACCAGCTTTGACATGATGCCTAACTTTCAGATAGCTGAAGTCACAAAAGATGAATACCATCTTGTCTAACTTCATACAACAAAGCACCTGAATGTCTGAACTAAATCTTGCCTAGGGAGATTGAATCTTGTGATATTGTGAATTAGATGACTGGTTTATTATACAGATTTTATTCCCTGACAGTTCAGTTGAGGTCTAGACAGAGAATTGCAAACTGAATTAGCTTTGCAAGTTGGAGTTTAGGGGAAGAATTTTTTTTTTTCTTCTACCCACTGAAAATATTTCCTGGCCTTTGTTCAAACATTGAAAAAAGCAGGCAGCATCAGCAGATGTAGATGTGCTAAAACAAAGGTCTCCTATACACTATTAAGACAAAGAAATAGGGAGAAAGGGACAAGTCCATTGCTTGGCTCTGTAAACTGGAAAAGAAACTGCCTTCATTTTATCTGAGACTACTGTTTTGAGATGGCATAGCAATATGAAAAAAATGGAAACAGTAATAAACTTCTCTGTAGTCTTCACAGAACAATGTCATGGTGGGCTTGCAGTGTAGGAAGAGTTACTTTGCATGACTGATTAATATTTGGTAGCATCTGCCTCGTCATGACACTTCAGTTTCATTTCAGCTATTACCCTAATTGTCCAGGAAAGAAAGGCACTGTTTACTTGAAAATCAAAAAGTAATATGAACCAGGGAGAAATGCTCTGAGAAAGACAACTGTAATGCATTACTGCTGGTGCCTGGTACTGCTAAGAACAGAAGCAGCAAGAAGCAGCACATTTATTATAATTTGAGGGGAGCTACATGATGCCACAAATTAGTCCACATTCTACAAATCAACAATTAAGATGAAGACTACTTGCTACAATATAAACTTATAATGGAATAAAAATTGCCCTAAAGGTTTTTTGATTAGATTAGATGGGCAGGAATGTTTTATGACTAAAGGGAAAGAGGAGAAATAGGCTTATCCAAATGAGAGGAATTGTTTGATTTCACTTGGGAACAGAGGAAGCTGGAGGTGCTCCAAAGATGAAGTTAGAAGAAAACAGAAGATAAACACCATAAACATGGAAGACCACTGCAAAGCACTCCATGTAAACATGAGCAGGGCAAACATCTCTTGGAGCAGAACTTTTCCAACATAGAACAGAATAGGTTATTTGCACTTCTCAGTTGTCTTAACCAGTTGTTAATTTAAAAAATCTTGATACAACTGCACAGCAATATATATCACTGCAAACCCTGTATCAGCTTCAGCCTGCTCTATCTGCAGTGAAAGAACAGCTATAACCTAAACCTAACTCTTCTCTCAGCTGTGAAGAGATAAGCAATGATGAAGAAACTCAAGCCCAAATCAGCAATGTTGCTATCAAACCTCTTGTTAGGCTCCTCCTTTCTCAAAAGCTTTGATAAATATATAGGGGCAGATCTTCAGCTGATGCAAACAGTTGAGGCTCCAACAATTCTTGGGATGACGCAGAGTGCGCTTCAGTAATTTCACTGGCAGAAACTCCTCACAAGTAACTGCATGGTTACTCACTTCCTTTACTCTGGGAAATAGCTCCCATGCAAGAAATACTTCCTTTACTTGGCTGTCTAAGCCGCTTGGCAATTTCTGCAGACAGGTGAGTCATTTTGCTACTGTTTTGTTTCTGATGTGTACAACAAGAGTACACAGGAGGAATGAGTTCACACTCTTGCCAAAACTTTGCACTCAATGTTTCTGACTTTATAGCACTTGCTTTTTTCTGTTATGGTTTCATTAATTTATGTTCATGAACATGTGTATAGACACTATTATTCCATAAGGAGCTTAAAGAGACAACAGTGTCCTTGTGTCTTTTTAGAAATCAATAGCAACACTGATAATATTACAGAAATACTGAATTTTCAGAATTTTTTTTTTTTTTTGTACTGCATAACCTGATGCTGGATTTATGCAGTTGTTGCTTACAGCTCTGAATGATGTTTTAAAAACCAGTCCATCATTTGGGCTTAAGTGCAGGGAATATTCATGGCTGTAGTCTTCAAGAAATCATTTACTCTGGATTGTGGCACACACAATTCCACCAAAATAGCTTAGATCCCAGTATGGCACAACCCATCATCTCACAGAACCAGACAGATTGCTTCTCAACTCTCAAAGTTTTTAGGTATCCAAATAGCTGCATTGTTCATCTGTATTCACATCAAATCAAAGATCTACCACTGATGATATTTTTGGAACATGATAAATGTTTCTTATGGAGTTGACTAAATTATATTTCCTTGTAGATCTGAAAAACATTTCCAGACCTCTTACTCTGCTTACAAATTCGCTGATACTCCATCAATCATGTTCCATGAACAGTACACTTCAGTCTGGAATCGGACCCAGGATCCAGCTGACTCATTTAATTGCTTGCAACCTCCCAGTTATACAAAACTTCAGCAGGCAGTAATTTAAAAAAGGGGGGGAGGGGAAAAGGTATGTTCTTTAAATTTCTTTCATGTAATAAAAACTGACTGCAATTTAAGATCTTGCCATCCATGTGTGACTCCTGGATCAATAAGCCCTGCTAGCAGGGCTTTCAAAGACTCAATTCATAAAAGCCCTGTACACCTCATTTATGGAGGCACTCGGTAAAGCTGCCTCCATGGAGGCACAGTGCACACCCTGTCCCTTCCCATCCTCACGATGGAAGGCACGCCTCAGTGCTGGGCAGTAATGACGGCATTTTTGAAAACTCCTAGGGGACTAAGGAGTGTGGTTCCCATTAATTTGTGCTCCTACGTCACTTGGCAGCTTTTAAAAGTTCCTCTCTCTCCCCACGTTTTTCACAGCTTCAGAGTAAAAGAATTGCAACATACAGGCTTAATGATACTGTCTGAGATTCTGATGGGCAGCCACTGGTTGTGAGTTTCCAAATACAGCAAAAAGGACTTTCATTTGTTGAAAGGGCACGCACTGTTCTTCAGAAAATTTCAGTCCCCCTTTACAGATTCTTAAACTTTTCAGGGGAAAAAAAACCCCCAATGCAGTAGTTTTTCTAGTCAGTTGTCATTTCTAATTATGGATAATGGATTTGATTTGGAATTACAAGGTCAAGGCTTTTTGGTTCAGTTGTTCTATTGCAGACTGTCACTGTATCCATCACTGCTGGCACCAGCGTGCCACACCTCTCCCAGACTGGATAGAGTGCAGGATTGTTAAACCATGTCCGTGGGCTGGTTTAGCAATCGGTTTGCTCAGAAAGCTGACTGCAGTAGACCTGGCAGGAACAGAACAGCAGGACAAAGCAAGCAGGGCTTCTGGAGGCAGAAAGGGAAGGCTTTGGACAAAAAGAGGGAAAAGCTGGACAGAGTCCTATAGCATGATTGGGGCAGATTTACAGTGAGGCCTCTCAGACACAGAAAGCAAGATGAACTTGAACATTTCAGAGGCCTGAGCTATAGAAGCGCCCTGAGCCAAAACCTAAAGGACTCTACCCTGTGAAGAAAGAGGAGGAATTATACCTTTTTTCCAATCTCGTACGCATTGCACTACTACAGAGAAGTGGCAACCATGTCAGTAGCCACCATTTCTATGTGTGACACTTCGGCAGGCTTAAAAAAAAAAATAGAGTTCTTGCTGTTGACATTATTTCATTTTCAAGCAATCACAGAATATCTTCTTTCCTTATTGTGCCATCTTCTTCTCATTCTTGTTCTTCATCTTCCAAAACCTATTTTGCTCATTAATGCCTCTGAGGCTCTGGTGAGACGTGCCAAAAGGGCACAAAAGGGACTAATTTCCATTCAAACATCCTACATATTTATCTTTACTTTTGATAATTTAAAATGTTAATTGATAAATTCTTGCACATTTCATTAAATTTTGACAATTCACTGCATTTCCCTCACTTGGTTTCTTTGCTGGTTCAACAGATTATCCACCTAGTTAGTTCAGTCTGGTTGATTGAGTGACTATCTGATTAAGCTTGATTGCTCTAGTTAATTAATTGGATTGTAAATGTTTCTTCCAATCACTTTCTAACTGGTCAAACTTTTTAATCATTTTCACCATCTAGACCAATTATTCCTGCCTGATATCCTGTCATTTGTTTTCAGCATTAGTGGTTTATCACCATCTCTTCCTTCCTCATCTCTCCCTCTCTCTATTACCTGAAGGGATGCTATAAGAAAGATGGAAAGAGACTATTCATAGGAGCATGTAATGACAGGAAAGAGGGAATAGCTTCAAACTGAAAGAGAGGATGCTTAGATCAGATATTAGGAAGAAATTCTTCACTGTGGTGAGGCACTGGAACAGGTTGCCCAGCGAAGCTGTGGATGCCCCATCCCTGGAAGTGTTCAAGGCCAGGTTGGATGGAGCTCTCAGCAACCTGCTCTAGTGGAAGGTGTCCCTCTCCATGGCAGGGGGTTTGGAACTAGATGATCTTTAAGGTCCCTTCCAACCAAAACCATTCTGGGATTCTATGTGTCTTTTCTTTTGCCAACTCAGTATGACTCATTTCCTTTCTACTTGATCATCTCCCTCTTCTCTCCTGACTTTCTAAGCTTCCCCACCGTCTCTCAGTTCTTCACAAAGACCACTGCAACTCTTCACAAACATGAATCAAGTTGCACAGTCAGGTCTTAACAACTTCAAACACCAGTTCTATTTAAACCAACAAAACTTTCCTACAGCTAATAGGGAACTTCATGGATATAAAGCAAAACTCAGAGAACTATCCCTGACTCTTTCTTTTGCAAAATCAAGGATCTCCATGCCCTCTGTTACAGCAGTCCTTTGAAAACTTAGGGGGTTATTATGGAGAGAAAAAGGGAGAGTGAGACTGTCATCTACTCACACAGTAGAGTCAGATTGCATAAATCTTTGAATCTGGAGTAATACCAGCTTAGAATCGTTGAGTCATCTGTAAATCTTCATTGTCCTTCCCATTTCTCAAGTGATAATAGCAAATCTTATGATTGTTTTAATAAATCCAAGCAGTTAAAACATCACAAGAACTAAGTGGCAGCAATTAATAGTAATAAAAATAAGTTCAATTTGGGGAAAGCAGATTACAGAGTTCATTTTCTTTCACTGCATCAATGGCTCCCCTGTTGAAATAAGCCTTAATTAAAGGAGAAGGTCAGGATAAAAATCATATACAGCATTAAAAAGATAATGTATTGGCCAATTCTTCAAGGTGTTAAAAAGTACTTAAGACCCACAAGTGCCAACATTTGCAATGTCTCTTGAGTAGTTCCTAGTACTTCTTATGAACAGGTCCTTCTCTTTGGATTATTAAAGCTTTGGATTTTAAAGGCTGAGATTTCTCAATTCTGTTTCTTAACCCAAGTCACCTAACCTGTTCTGAGTTAGAGAGGATGAACCTGCTCACTCTGGTAAGGCACACCTATTTGGAGCTGCTGTGGCCTTTCCACCTTCGGCATGAAAACACCTATTTTAAAGACGAGTTTTAAGTGCATTATTGCACCACTGAAAGCATTTCTTTATATCTCCCTCCTTCATATCTTATAACCCCAAACAGATGGTCAGTTGGTTACTAAATAAAACAACAGGACAATGTCCCATTTACCAACAAACTGGCATGGCAGACCTATGAAACCCAAATTCTCTAGATATTCAGGTCTGCTTCCCCCCTGCTGCTCCTTTGGTGAGTACACGGAGGTTCTAAATAGATTAAATTATTCAACGTAACCACCACTGTCTAAATTTGGCTCTGCAAGAAGTAGGTGTTCACAGTCAGTAACAGAAATGCATAATCACTAATTCATTACTGCAAGAAGCTACTCTACCACTAATTGAGTTACTGTGACTTTTCTGGAAGGAATATTAAAACTAAATTTGCTTAATTTTTTTATTCCTAGCGTTACAATAACTTAATTTTAAAGAGATGAAAGTGAAAACAAAGATAAGCCCCATAACAAGTTCATTAAATTTATTTTACTTAAATTGGCACAAACCACAAGTGAAATAACTTTCACTTTAGAATGACTTTAAAATGATTTAACTTCACTACAGCCACCACCCTCATCTGCAAAGCAGTATTTTCTCCAACACAAGATCCCTACAGGATTAAAACACAAGCAACTTAGTTTTTGGCACACAAGCTGGAGTCAGAATAATCAGTCATAGCTCATGGGGGAGCAGAGGTGAATGGGGAAGAAGGTGGTTGCCAAAGCATTTGAAAGCAAGTATTCTTAAAATAGTAAGGCTTTTCCAAATGCCTACTCAGTGAAATTAGACCCACAGGAAAACCAGGCCAGTTGAACTGTAGAAATAGCATAGGCCACTCGGTGGAAAATGCAGCCAGTCTGCCTAATTTTATTTTTTTAAATAAAGAAAAAGAATACAAACATACTGAATAATCCTGCTGATTTCAATTAGCTCTGGAGCTTTTCTCTGGCTTGGTAAAGATCTTAACAATGGCATTAATGCCAAAGGAAATTATCCAGCTTCTTTTACAGAAAAATCACCTGGATAGGCCAAGTAATATTATGGTAAATGTTAATCCTAAACCTCAGATAGAGACAGCTACTTCTGAAATGATGAGTACTTTTCTTTTTTAATCATGTTTATTTTTCAGTTTTATAACACTGGCAAAATACTAACGGCTCATTTTTCTGTTCACCCATTCCCCTGAATTTCTGGACAGAAATGGATCTCCAGACCATATAAGATGAGATGGTTGATTCTACTGAAGGTTCATATATTCTCTCCCCCATCCCATATACACAACCAAGCAAATAATGAAACATAAAATACCGTCACAATTAATCCAGTGGTTTAATAAATCTTCTGCAAATATCCTGCAATTCTACCCAAGTGAAAATTACTTAAATGTTGTGCAATTTTAAAAAAATTAATTATTAACATCTAAATGAGCTGTGTGTCATGTGGGACTTCAATTTGAAATGTATGTTTAATTTTTTTTACCGTGACAAGACACAGTTGCCGGAGCATCTCCCCAGGGATGTGGTACAGTCCCCATCACTGGAGGTTTTGAAGATGCAGCTGGTCAGGGTTCTAGATAATTTCACCTAGACTCCCTTTCACACAAAAGGTGGTGCCAGATTCTCTTCTGAGGTTCCTTCCAACCTGGCCTGTTCTGTGATTCTCTCATACACTGATATAATCTCAGTTTTCTGTTTGGAAGAGGTTAACTTTTCTAGGCAATTTTCCAGTAGGAAGCATCAAGAACTCATTTTGAAAAGGGGCTCACTGGTATTTCATTAAGTTCAGTTAACCACAACATCCTGTCATCAAATTAATTTATAAGACAAACTGCAAAAAAGAGAGCATGTGGGAAAACTGAAATGATACATATCCAGGTTTTGTCCGAATGCACAAAAACATCATTTTAGTAATGATTCAGATGCATAAGCAATCCTGTCTAGAGAAAGCCCTTATTGATCTCCTGCAGTTGATTCATAGATCTGTTGCTAGAATATTCATCAAATGGAATCATGAAAAATTCCATCTGGCAGTTGGTCATATTTCTTAAGACATGTTGTAAGTCTGTATTTTTACTCTTCCCTTGCTATCTCTTCCTTCAGTAAAATCACCTCCTGATGTTCAACATATTTCCTTTCCTGAGAGGCCCTGTGCTTTAGATCAAGGATTTTGCCTTTAGTACAACCTTAACTCCAACTTCAAGAAATTTGCATACATATTACACCCATCAGATCATTACAGAACTAACTGCCTACCAGCTCTGAAGGTAATGTGTGTTTCTATGTGCTTTCAGTATCTACTGAAAAAAGGCTATTGCTGAGTGGACAGAAGCATTAACTTAATCAACAACACATGGTCTCTCCCCTCTCCAAAATAAATGGTTTTTATGTTGCTTACTGAGCTTGAAAACTTGAAAGCTAAGTGCTTCCTCTTGGACAGGCTGAGTGTCTGAAATAACTGCTTTTAACAGCCCTGGAGCATCATTAAACCTTTAACACGTTTCAGAAGCATTTGGTCTCCATGCCCCTTAGGTAAAAATTTACTTAGAATTGGTAAATCGAACATTGCTAAGTGAAACAATGTCTTGTCATTTACTTGTGCCTACTAATAAGTACTTTAATTAAGACTTTTGGAAATAAGTTAGCAAATTAATTAATTTACAACTGCAATAAAAAATCAGTAAGAAACCCATTAAATATCATAAATAAGTCAATACATTACTTAGGAAATGAACTCTATTTTTATTACTAGAAATTACCATCAACTATAAAATGCCACTGTACCAATTACTTTACTTTTATAAGTAACAAATTTCTTAACTGATGTTATTAAATTAATATATTACTTCTCTGCAATTTGTTGTATTTTTTTTCCTTTGGCTACTGCACTTATTTAAATAGTAAGTTGTAAGGAAGAGAATTAGGCAATCAATAGCTTAGGTTTTACACACTGACAAACACAATTTGCTTCACATTTAAGTCAGTAATTGAAAGTCAATTGGTTGTAGCAGTCCAGGCAATGCTACCTGTTAGTTGTCCTGAGACAAAACCTGTAGAAGTACAAGCAGTCTTTGTATTGACCATAGGGGCTCTCTGATCAGATTCTAATCCTAAAGCTGCAATAAAACTATAAGAGCTTTCCTTCTATTATGGGAATTGGGAAATGTGAAGATATTCAAGTGACAAGTAACTAGAGTTTTTAATTTTGAATTTTTTAAAAATTCAGAATTCTATCAGCATCTGAATCTATTTAAGTTTTTAATTTTAATTTCCCATTCAATCCCATACAAACTGTCATTTTTTCAGTTCCGATGCAATATTTTTTTCTATGCAAAATCTTTTCTATGATTAAGGAACCCAAAAAAATGGAATCACCAACGTACAAAAGCAAATTCTAACCTCAAACTTCAACCTTCTTCAAGCCCTTGTTGTTTATCACCCAGAGCGTGGCTGGGCACTGGAACAGGCTCCCCAGGGAAGTGGTCACAGCACCAAGACTGACAGAGTTCAAGAAGGGTTTGGACAATGCTCTTGGGCACGTGGTGCGACTCTTGGGGTGTTCTGTGCAGGGCTGGGATTTGGACTCAATGATCCTGATGGGCCCCTTCCAACCCAGCTTATTCTGTAATTCTGTGATTCTTTCTATATCTGTGCCTATGGAAATGGTAGCCTAACTTCCTAAGATTGCATGTACACCTTAACTTATTTTAAAATTGTGTTTATGGTCTTCAAAAGGCTTAGAAAAATCAGGCTGAAGGCATGTTTCCATTTCTCAGATGTTTCTTTCTCAAATTCACCCATGTTTTATGTGTTTCAGTGGCATTAAGGTATCCAAGTAGCTAAGCTGCCCAAAGGCTTCTAACAGCTGCAGAAAAATTAGATTTAGATTAATCTTTTCTTATTGCCTTCCCTATTTTCTCCAAGCTTAAGGTGTCACCCTCAGCTGCTCGTCACCACCTCTTTCCTCGTAAAAGTACACTGCCACACCTTCAGCTGCGCACAAAAGGCTTAGCGACCTAAACCAACCAAAAATAAAAGAACAAGTGGTTTTGTTCTCTGGTGGTATTGTTCTTACACCGTGTCCTGTAAGCAGAGCAGAGGAGTAGCTGTTTGCTACAAATCTGCAGGCAAAATGGGAGATTTGTTCTTCTTTTGCTCAGAATGTATCTTAATGGCCTCAGCACTTGACATCCGTCATCTGCAGAGCAGTGCTCAGCATTGGTAAGAGCTCACAGTCCGGCACCTCTGGCTCGCCCTCGAGTGCTCCCAGGAGAGGAGTTCCTGTGCCCACAGTCTGTTGCACTGAATTCCCAAAGCACTGGGGATGACTTGTGTCCTTACACCAGCAGCAGAACAGGTGCCTTGTGTCTGAACACGCCTTTGCTTCCAGCACAATGTCAGGCTGCTCCTTGTTGGAGCTTAGAGAGCACCTTTATGTACAAACAGCGCAATAAATCCTTTAATAAAACTGGCCTTTGTGGAGAGCAAGGTAAATGACCAAAATAACGTATGTTCTGCAGCACATTTCCCTGTCCTAGAAAGGCTGAAAAGAGGGACATGCAGCTGAACTCAGCACTACTCCAAATAAATAAAATGGACAAAAAGTAATGTGTTAAGAGCTATAAGTAGTAATATTCTTCACTGACATGCCACCTAAAGATTTCAGTATGATTCACAGAGTCCATAAAACTGGTAGAAATAATATGCAGCTGCTTATGGCATAGAGCACTAGATTTACATACTTGGATTGATTACATAGCTTGTGTTTAAAAAAGTAACCCCCATTTAAGTTGCCCATTATTAAAATTCCACACATTACATAGAGCTATTAGGGGCTACTCAGCAATATCCACCTTGGACCATTGCCAAAGAAAGGCATACTTTATTAGAATGAAGTTTTCCACGGTTTTTAAAAAACAACCCTGAAATTTGTAACCACCAACATAAAAAAAGATGGCTTGCAAGATGTCTGTCTAGGAACCCCTCATCTGTTCTACTTTCTGCTGCAGAAAAGTGAAATTGTCAGGATATGCATCCAGCAAGGCAGGATGAATACTGCTTCTTTTCTCCCAAAATTAAATTTCCACAGCTATTCTTTCCAAATGGAAAAAAACCAAACCAAAACCAAAAAACAAAAAACCAAATTTGTTTTTAACTTCTTGAAGGAAACTTTTAAGGCAACGTTCAAAAAGATTCTTCCCCGAAAGGGACCCTAATTTTTTTTTTAATAATTTAAATTATTTATTTAGCAAGAACCTTTCATTCTGTGGTTTCTGCAGCTGTCAGAAATCATGCTTCTCTCCAAAAAGGCATCAAAGTACTATGAGCTAGAAGCAATAAAACGCTCTGTTACCTGAACTGCAGTTCTTCATGGCGAAGGAATCCACGGCCGCTACGCTCTTGTTCCCATTAGAAATATACTCCAGCGAGATCCGAAATGGTTTCTCCAGGTGTCCAACTCTCCTTTGAAGCAACACCCATCTGGTCTCATCATACAGCAAGGGGAGAGAACAAAGGAGAAGAGCTGTAACAAAGGCTACTTTACAAGGACCAAATCCCCCAAAGGAGCAGCTCCACTTATGGCTGGTCACACCGTGCCTCCAGCCCCAGTCCTCACTTCCCTCACAATGCCCCATGGCCAGGGCCTTTCCCTCCCATGGATTTTGCAGAACCAAGATTCTAAGCACCAAGGCTTCCACCCAGCTAAGATGTGGAAACCCAAGTAAACAGTAGCTTATTCCTCTCTTCTGTCACACTTCTGTGCCCCCAGATGTCTGCCTGCTGTTTAAAAGAAGTGTAACTCTCTGTGCAAAGCAAGCCATGAAATCTGTAACACACATGTACACCCCCTTTAAATATCATTCCTGATTCTCACCAAAAAGTCTCTTAGTCACTCAGGAAATAAGGCAGTCTCCAGGGCTGTACAATAGCTGTAATTCCCAGCACTGCATCACTGGTTGAGCTAACACACTTTGCTTCTAAAGCAGTTAGCTGGAACAACTACCTGTGCGTGAAGCACCACAACTAAAACATGCCATTTCCCCTCCTCCACTTCCTGTCCCTCTTCTCTTACTTACCTCCATCCCAAATGACAAAAATTCCCAGCAAGTAAATCAAGGAAGTGAATTGGCAGCCCTGGAGATTAACATCCACACTCCAAGAGTGCTTCAAATTTAGTCTATTTGTTGCCAAGAATAAATGAGAACAAAAAGCCTGTATGAGCTTAATTTATTCCCTGAGATGCTAGAAGACATCAAAGTCTGGCTATCTTTAATGTCCACCTCCTCCCCTCTGATCAGCTGGGTCTGCTGCTTTACCTGAAATAACCTCCAGCCAGAGAGCACAAGAACTATTCCTAGACCCCTGATTCCAATTCTGTATCCTGCGATACATGTCTAAAGGTAGACAGTAAAAACACACATATCTGTCTTTTTGCCAATATACTGGAATTCTGCAATGAAAACTTTAAGGAATTGAATACTTGTAGAATCACACGGTCTGGCCCATCTCCCTTTTCATCCTTGGGAACAGGCTGCCAGTAAAACCATTTGACACCATTTGTGAAGGGCTGCTTCCCAAGAGGCACGTATTACCTCAGCAGTGATATGGATCCCATCCCCTGTTTCACTCCAGTTTTTGGGGGCCTGCCCACTAACCATAAACATGATCAGAGACAAGAGATTCTGTAGAGTCACTCAGCCACTACTAATCCACTTTTTCACATTTCTCTTCTGTTACAGGAAAAATCCAGCACCAAGGAAAGAGGTCTCTGTAGCATACTGTAAGTGGTCAGCTGGAGCCTAACAAACCAACAGGGCCTAAGAAAGCCTATCAGGAAATGCAGCTTCAGCTGCAACTTTTAAAGGATGAGAACAAAAACTTATCGTGTTTCCTTAAGTTGTTTTTAAACACCATTATCAAGCATTTTAGGGGAAGACTAACTATTTCTAGTTGTCAGAAATTTTTCATTGCTCTTAGAGAAAACCCCACATTTTTTATTGCTCTTACAAAAGTATTTCCTTGTCAAGTACCCACATCACCTCCCTGTATATGTGTTTGTGCTTGTCCATGAGCTGTGAAAAAGAACACATTTTTTTTCAGGGAAGGGAACCCTCTGGAACAGATGTTCTGAGCACAAGAAGCTACACGGTTTATCTGGCATCCATTACAAGAATCTCTTTCTCCAGAAGCATGCCAAAATTTGGATGTTACGAAGTTAAGACACCCTTCTGAAAGGAAATACAACAACATGCCTGTATGACATTTGCACCAACTGACCATCTCTTGTGCCTGCCATGAGCGTGGATGAATCCCAAATTGCAGACCCTACACTGCAAAAAAGGCTAGGAGACTTGGTTCCAGAGGCAGACACACTGTTTGTCTCCTCATATGACACAACGGTGTCATTATGCTCCACTGAACTGAACAAAACTCCCAGCAGGCAAGGAAGCTGCCAACAGGTATGTGAAGGACCTAAAGCCAAGTCCTAAGCAAGGGCTGCAGAAGGACCCTGCTGGCAGCTATTGGAGTTCAACTTGCAACTCAGAAAAGCAAACACAGCTTTTTAATGATTTACTAGGTGTCCTCCTCCCTCTTTTTCCATTGAGAAGAGTGAAAATAGACTGCTAAATTTCATTTTTTGTTTACCGTTATTTTAATTTCCACATCTCATCTTCCACCTTCTGTGCTCGAGGCTCCCACTTGAGAGGAGGATGTTGGCGTCCTCACTCTTATTCTGTCCCACTCCCCCAAGAGATAAATCTGCTTTTGCTGAAATTAAATAGAATAAAACATTGAGAATATTTTAAGTGCCCAGCTTCTGTGTGAGTTATTTCTTCTGATGGCATCTCATCTTAGGTATATTATAAGGATTAGAGGATACGAATTTCCCTACAAATAGAGTCAAAACTGACCCTAGATTAATTTTGATTACGAAATACAAAAGCATTTGTATGTCATGAAAATTGTTTTCCTCAGCTTCTGAAGACTGATGGATTTTAATTCCAAGTACGCCGTGGCTCTCAACAATGATTTCCATTTCTGTGCTATTGCTAACCCTCTGGATAAATGTGCCAGGAGTTTTAGGAATTGCTTTTTTGAGTTACTGGTGCAATAACTTCAGTTTGAGATTCTCAGGCCTCTCATAGTTTACCACAGAAACTTTATTAACTCCCAGAGCTGTTGCCAAGCAGGTGTTTTATATCACCACAACGCAAGACTGGAAAAGGCAGACTCACTCAAGCCCATATTCATTACAAAATATATTCATACTTCGTGGTACAAATTCCTGCAATAGGTTGCCTGAGATTCAAAGATTCATGTGAAAAGAAATACCAAGTATCAGCCTCTTACTTTTTAGACAAAGATGACATTAACTGGTGGGTTTATCGGGGAAGCTAAAAATAGCTACAGGGTCCACAGAGGCACCTGCGGGCAAATTTGGATAGGAATCAGTTCTGCCATCATTCTGTGGCAGATTTGGGACTCTGATCTCCAGACCTTCTATACAACACACTGTACTGCACAGATCCATCCTCATTTGCACATCCTGTACTATATATAGGCTGCCTGGCAGCAGCATCAGTAAGATCTACGTCAGCATAACCAATATGTATCAGATGTTAATTAGTAGTAGCTTTATTAAATTTCTATCAGCGGCCTACATGTTATGCATCTAATTTTAGAAAGCATTTTAGCAAGGTAACAGAAAGCTGCTTTGGTCATCCTTTGGGATAGATGGGGAAACACTGTGTATGGAACCTCCTCATCCTGGAGTCATACTTCACCAACCTGACAGCTTTCTGTGCTGAGATGATAGGCTTGCTGGAGGAGGAGAGCAGTGGATGTTGCTTATCTTGACTTTAATGAGGTTTCCAGTACTGTCTCCCATCCCATTGTCACTGACTGATGGGAGCACAGACGACAGAAGTGGGCAGTGAGGTGGACTGGCTTAGAAGGTTATCATCAGTGGTACCAAGCCCAGCTGGAAGCCAGTCACTAGGGGTACACCTCTGGTTTTATAGTGTTTTCTGTTTTCATTAATGACCTGGATAATGGGACAGGCTGCACCGTCAACAAGCTTCCAGCAAGACTGGGAGAAGCAATTGACACACAGGACACTTGGGCTGCCACTGAGACGGGCACTGACAGGCTGGAAATTTGGGCCAACAGGAACCTCAGGAAGTTCAAGAAAAGGAAATGCGAAGCACTGCCTCTGTGGAGCAACAATCTCTTGCACCAGCACAGGCTGGAAAGTGGCTTTGCAGAAGACAACCTGTGGGTCCTGGTGTACAAAATGCTGAGCCTGAGCTAGAAACGTGTCCCCAGTGACAAAAAAGGCCAATTACTTCCTGCACTGGGAACCACAAATCAAAGGCGTGATTCTTCCCCACTATTCAGCACTGGGGAGACACTTCTGGAGCACTGGGTCCAGTGCTGCACTTTCCAGTACAAGATAGACATGAGTTACAGAAGTAAGTCCAGCAAACAGCTACAGAGATGATTAAGGGACTAGAGCATCTGACATACAAGGGAAGGCTGAGAAAATTGGGATTGTTTAGCCTGGAGAAGAGGAGGCTCAGGAAGGATCTTATCCATGTTGATATGTTATGGATGAATGAAAAGGAGACAGAATTGGACAGTGGTACCCAATGAAAAAAACAACAGCCAACCATAAGGCACTTTTCTTGGATTGAAAGACCAGAAATTCCATTTAAACACGAGAGGAAACTTACTCCAAGGGTGACTGAACACTGGAACAAGTTGCCCAGAAATCTTATGGAGTCTCTATTTCCAGATATTTAAAATGGGAGCGGGTATAGCTCTGGGTAACCTGCTTTAGCTCACCCTGCATCAAGAAGGGAAATTGGACTACTCAATCTCAGGGGTTCCTTCCAACCTCAAACATTCTGCATTTGTGAAACATAGGTCCCAAAAGCAAATAACAGCAGGTAACAGATTACTCCTGTTATCCTCTGCATGACCTCCAAGCACTCTACAGAGTGATGAATCAGCCCGGTAAGCTGACAACTGCAAGGACAAAGGCATCACTTACTGTACCCAGAGCTATCACCACACAGCCTTCAACATCACGGCCTATTTCTACCACAACAGTGGCCATAATAACCATGATGATCTCTCTGGATACCACCTCAAGCAATAAAAAAGTCTTCAGTTTAACATTTTAATTTAAACCCTAAAGCTGCAAAGCAACACACTATGTTGTATTGTTTAGGCACTGCTCAGTGTCTTGATACAAGAAGTCAGATTCATCAGGTCTTTCACTGAAGCTGCAGTGAAGAAAGAATTTGGCTCAGGCATCTAGAATCTGCAACATACATCAGTTTAGATACAAACTAATAACGCTGTGGTCTTCAGTGACAGAGTAACCCAACATCCTAGATACAAATATTTTCAGACTTTAAAGAAGTTCAGACCTGGATATGTCACCTAGAAAGACTTTGTTGCTTAAAGAAAAGCCTGGGCAACACCCAGAGTTTCTCTTAGATGGCTGTTCTCCAAAACAGAAAATGCTTCTGACAGAACCTGAGCCCAGGTTTATACAGCAGTACAAGGGCCGAATTTTCAAACTGTTTCTTCATACTCATTCACACTCCTAAATGTGAAGGTGTGCTGGAGACAACCTTTGGCCTCTCCCAGCCCTGCAGTAGTGAGGTGTTAGATCTCAAACAAGCCAAAGTATTTCTCTGTAACCCAACTTTTCTTAAGCCTCCCATCCATGACTCGGTTTGCCAGGTTCTAGGTTTCAGAAGTCACAATCCAGTTGTCATGGAAACTTAAGAGAGGTAGTTTAGACACTCTGGTTGTTCATGCAGCATATAGCTTCAGAAGGAACACTTTCCTGATTAATTCTAATCAATGCACTAATGCTTTGGATGCCATTTTGCATGCTCCTCTGGGTAATGCCAGCACTGATTAATTGCAAGTGCAGGTCAGGATGATCTCTTAGAGGCAGTGTATTAAAAAAAAGAAGTGCCTAGAACTCTCAAGTAAAGTCTCAAGCCAGAATACTTGCAATCCTGCATTTGTCTGCCTTCATGGCTAAATGATTTTGAATCCAATTAACACCCACATACTCTTTCATGCTGTTAAAGAGGGGTTTCAAAATGCTTGATTGAAGCAAGCTTTGGGATTCCAGTTTTGACATCCCATGTACAGCAATCATCTTTGTGATCATTCCCCAGACTTCCAACTAATTCTGGAAGACAGAATTAATTTCTGTGCTGCCACCTGTGTCACCACCTATGTCTTCAATGGAGTGCAGTTTGCACTGGCCCCAAGGCAGAAGGTAAGTTTCACCCAGAACACTGTCCCAGCTCTGACAGACCCACTGCTTTCTCACTTTTAGAGAAACTTTGAAAGCAAGTCTTCAACTTACAAGAAAAATATGGAAATTATCAGCAAAAAGCCCCAAAGAACCAATGTGTAAATCCAAGTAACTCAGGGCTAACTGCACTTGAACTGTGTTGTGGGTAATGAAGAGCTGCATGGCCCCTCCTGGGTCATGAATCAGCTCATGTGCTCCCAGCAACAATTAATAGCAGGTTAAAGGAACACAAGAACTTCCAACTATCTCCTCTCCTTGAGAATAAACTCTGAATTCAAATTGTATTCTGCTCTCTCATCTCCATTCTCCCAGAACAAAAATTGTGGAATTTAACAGACTCCTCATAGCTAAATTGAGTAACAGTGTGATTTTATTTCTTCATGTCCAGGCTCTCACCTAAAATACCCCTGTTGCTACCAGCATTTATCATGGTATGGCTGCGAGGAAAATGCAATGTATCGTGGCAAGGACTTAGATTTTATCTCTTTGGTAAAAGGCTCTGCACACTTTTGGGAATTACAAAATTAAATAGAAATAATAGCAGCTGTGTCAGAGTATTTCACATCAAAATCCACCTGTGGCAGCGAAAAAATTAGAAGCTGATTTTTGAGAGTGAAACCTTGTTAAGGGCAGAATTAAAATTAGCAGTAGGAGTCCAATAGAGAATTTTTTCTCTTTAATGGATAAATAGGGGAAAGAACATGACTTTTTCCATCCTGCATGCCACTGCATAATTATGCAGAAGTTTATAATAGGTTTTAATCTTGCCTCCATACTGCTTCAGACTTTCCTTTGCTTCAACAATTAATGGTCACTGCAACAAGGAAAAATTAGATTAGACCTTTTCAGGCTCCAGCCAACAGAAAACTAAAAAATGTTTTCAAGAGGATGCCAATAAAATTTATAGAGATAGAAGATTAAAAATAAAATCACCTATAAGAGTCTGGGTAAATTCTCTTATTAATTCAAACAATACAATATCTTGTCTTGTGATTCTTTTTAATTATCAACTTTAGGATAATTTCAGTTTACTGACCTTAAAATTTCTTAAACGACACCAGGTCCAGAATTTGAAGCATGATAATATAGTCTTGAAAAATGGCAGCAAATAAAGATACTGTACAATAATGCAAGAGATTATTTAGCATTAAAGAAGGGAATTCTTGTGCAAACACGAAGTTTGTAATGTTAATTCTTCTGCTCACTGTTAATTTTACTTTATAAGAGAAAGAAAAATGGGATAACTTTACAACAGAAAGAAAAATTGTATACCTTTTCCTCTATTGATATAATGCCCATTGTCTTCCTATCCTTTTCTTTGGCCTTTTGCATAAGCAAGACATAACTGTAACGGGTAGGTTAAATACAGTTGAGACCTTTATTAGTGTCATTGGATCAGACCTTTAACATCCCTGTGAGTGGTTCCAAGAACACTTCCCTGCCCTTTCCTTAAAATACCTTTAGGCGACGTTTTCACAAAAGTTTGCCATTAAAACAACAATAATAATAATTTAAAAATGCAATTATTTTCTTTCCTGTTAGTCATTTAATGCTTTTAAGATGAAACTAAAACCAGTCCCACCTCCCCCCAAGAAAATGTGCTGTAATTGTGCTTGGTTTGACCAATAAGTCAGGCATTGAGTAGTTACCCTGCCTAGAACAGGAAACCAACCAGATTTTGACTCTGAAATGCAATGATACCCCCTCATGAGTACTGGGAAGGAGGCTAAAACTACCCTTCTTCTAGGATTGCAATGCTGGGCTCCTTTATACAGCTGCTCTATTGAGAATTGTACGGCTGGGAAGATATTGCAATATGGAAAAAACTGCTTTAGGCTTCAGTGAAACACAAGGTGCCCATAAAGGATATTTTTTTATGTTATACTTATTCCTGGCCAACAATGGAAGTTTGCAATTAAGCCACTACAGTTTCTTTGGTAGTAGACTTCTCTGTGCGTAGAGTGTGCTACTCAACCACAACACAACTACTACATGGGAAAAATTATTAAAATGGCAGAAGATAAAACCTACAGAAAAAATATCTGTCCTTTTTCATTTCCACAGAGTTAAAATACTATATTTTTTTTTATCTCTTTCCTGAATGTCTCTTAGAAAAATCACTGTTATGAAGATTTTGCCTTCCTAACCTGTTTAAAGAAAATTCCTTGCTCTGAAAATTTGAAGACTTACATTTGAGTGCAGTGAAGAACTGAAACAGGTAACTGACTGAAGAACTGCACACTTACAATTAAATCTTATTCTTGTGGTTACAAATGAGAAACTTTTAATGGGATTTAATACTGACTCAGACCCGGAACAAAGAGCAGAGGAACTGCAGAGGGATTCAAAGTCAGACAATGAATTTATGCTGTTGGTGGAGGGCAGATCTCTTTCCAAGAAAGTAATCACCTTTCCCCTGGAATGTAACCCACTAAATAAATGGCAGGGTTGTTATTAATTCAGCTAATCTTTTTAAAAGGTCTGTGGAATGAGTAATCCAGGTACTTACAGGAAGATTTTTGTTTCTGACCATTCCAAAATGTAAACTTAGTGCTCCAGACATGCTAAGAAACTCATCAAATCAAAAACTCTACCGGACAAGGGTGGTTGAGACATGAGAAAGCATTGTTGGTTTTTTAAATGACAGAACCAATTATTTTAATTAGCCACTTCATCACATCCAGTAAACAGTCCTGAAGTTTTTTGTGTGAGCTCCCCATGGACATGACATGGCTAATCACTCCAGTAAGAGACTTCCACAATTGCAAGTACAGTAGAGCACAACTTGCTCAGAGGAATGTGTTCATGTGGCCCTGGACTTTCCTTTACATTCCCTGGTTAAACCACGCATGATGGAACTTTCTTCTGCCTCTTGAGCAGTACATAGTTGGAGGCACTCCTGGGATGCTAAAATTAGTTATTATATCCAAGAGGTAGCACCAGAACTGATGTGAAAAGAATAGCTCAGCAAACTTTTCTGGTGCACAATGGCTCTTTGGTGTCACCTCCTCTTGTAGACCTCTCCCTATTTGCATATCAGCTCAATTACACCACTTTAATGAAACTAACCCTGCCAAAAAATGAAATGTCTTTGTACGAAACCAAGTTGCAATAACTGTTGGCAGCATGTAAGCCCAGGCAGTCCCAGGAACACTGAGCATTCATACAAACCACGATATCTTTAGATGGCTTTATAGACCTCACAGCACCTTAGCAAAGAAATCAAACACCTCATTTTTCAGGTGGGTGAAAAGGAGGCACAGCAAGGTTATGTGATTCATTTAGTCAGGAGCTAGATAGAACTAGGATCAGAAACAAAAATTTCTGATTCTTATTCCTACGTCCTAATCCACTGCATCACGCTGCTTCTGATGAGGGTAATTAAATTTCATGCTTCAGGGAGTAACTTAATTGTCTTTGAGGATCAGAAGGAAACTCCATCCTTTCAATGCAATGTACAACACTGCTCAGGTGTGCCAAAGAGTAGTTTTCGTTTTTTATTAAATATTGAAAGTAAAACGTAATCTAATCCTAATTACAGCCAAATACAGTCAAGGCTTCAGAAAGACAGGATGTCTTTTCATAAGGAACAGTAGTGGCAACACATTCTGAAATGATTTAATTCTCAACAGCTGTGTCTGGGAGACCAATTTAAAACCAGCATTTTTACCTCCACACTCAGCAATGGTTTTTCATGGCACAGGTAAGGGGAAGGAGGAAGACTGTGTCTGTTCACCACCTATCTGGTGGAAATAAAGCCATGAAAGATTTTAGGTTCAAAGTTAGGTTCAAAGAGTGAATGAGAGAGAAGATTTCACATAAGAGAACAGCTGTGCTTAACTGTGTATCCTTTAGGAATATGTTGCAATTATCTAGCAGCTGTAATAACCTAGACTTGAAAATCAGATATCAATATAGCTAAAGAAAGATTAAAGACTAGATGAAGAACCATTTGAATCATCAGGCTCAGAAGGATTTACAGATCATCTACTCCAGGCATTCCCACCCACTACAAGACAGTCCCTAACCTCCTCTTAGAGGCCCCTAAAACCCATTTCATCAGGTCAAACCCCATAAAAAGCTGTCTGGTTAGAAAAAAAAAAATAGTCTGACTGGGTATTAGAGATTCCCAGAAACAAAAAAGGCTGGCAGATAATCCTCAGCAAATACCACCTTTCCCATAACTTCAGCTGTGTCCAGTCTTTGCCTGCAGCACGGAGGTAGCATGTGATTGCATTGGGCATAGCGTGTGCCATGTGAGATGCAAAACAGATAAGTAAATAAGAATAAAACATGGTGCAGAATAAAGAGAAGTGAAATTCTCATATAACTGTACAATACAGAGGTTATCTATATACATGCAATGTGAGGGGTAACATGAAAGGAAATTGCAGGGGTGAAAATAAAAAATGTATTTCCTGATGGAAAACTTCCTCTTCCAATTTAAATTACTTCCTTCAAACAGAGCTTTGAAAGAAATGATTCATTAGGAAGGATGTGAACTGGGAAAGATGAGGCTTTCTGTCCATTACTCCTTACGTAGCAGGTGTTGTAAGAGTTACCCTGTTGGGGAAGGGGGCCTTTGAACAGTATGACTCAATTTTGAATGGAGAAGGAAGTTAAAATAAAAAGGAAGAGTGACTAAAACAATCACTTTGTCAGTGTACTCAAAGTCAAGGAACTTGTGAGGCCGGTGTCTGCTCTTCAGAGCAAATGACACTTCCAAAGTCAGACAGATCATCCCACTTAACTACTGAAATGCCAACTTTAAAGGAGACAGAAATGCCACCAAAGTGAGGTTTGCACAGCTTTCAACACGGCAGCACTCACAGCAATGTCCAGAGCTGACAACAATGTCTGCACCATTTTACCACATTTGCAGTAGATACACCAGTAACATCTGCTGGGTAGGTCCAAAACCGCTACCGACAGTCAAGTCTAGTTTTTCCACACATGTTGAGATTGTTTCTGTCCCACTGATCTAAATCTCCTGCATTTAATATTAGATATTTCGGAAAGAGAATCAGAGCAAGCCACACTGAACATCCAGAAGGGAAGGCAAGAGTAGCCAACTGCATCTGCCACTGCCTGCAGATATGAGTTTAAGCCACTGTCTGGTTTCTCAGCTTCCCAGAACCTGGAGCACAGAGATGTTTTATTCAGCTCCGCATACATTTGCCTGTTAGTCTCAACATTTGGCACACACACACTTCCTTTGAGCATAAATCAGAAAAGTCTTGACAAGAAACATGCATAGAAAACAGACTCCACAAGATGTTCCAGTATAATATACTGGCTCCTCACAATCAAATAAAAATGTTCCTAAACCAAAAAACTCATTTCTTTGGGTTAATATTGCCAATGAAATTGAAAGTGTTTTTGAACAGTGATTTTAAAAGCACGTGAAAACACGATGACCATCTTCAGTACTTACTGATAAAGAAAATACCTAGGCCTTTTCATGCATTCCCAAAACGGCAGTCGTGACTATGCAGTTCATCTCAGTATCACATTAAGTTGTTTTTCAAATTCAAGGAGTCCTCCTTTTTTTTTTTCCTAACAACATCAGTAATTGCAATTCAATAATATTTTCTGGGATAGCTCTTGCCTTTAGACACTCTTCTCGGAAGGAGACCACGCACTGCAGCATCCTGGAAATCTCAGAAGCACAGAAATATGAACTTAGCCTCAAAGAGCAAGTCTCACTTAAAAGCTCACTTGTATTGGGCAAAGGCTGGAAAGAAAACCATTCCACAGGGCAAAAATGAGGAAAAAGGTCCTTGCCATGATATTTCAGTGAGACTTTAGAAACACTGTGACATTTCTATGAACATCAGTGTAAAAAGGTATACTTGGTGCCTGAGGGTATTGTAAGTCTTGATTAAGTTAATAC
Organism: Edolisoma coerulescens; assembly: GCA_013397115.1. NCBI lineage: Eukaryota > Metazoa > Chordata > Aves > Passeriformes > Campephagidae > Edolisoma > Edolisoma coerulescens. The sequence goes on from VWZW01000176.1 coordinate 172,014, forward strand.
CTGGCCAAGTGAAAAAGGCCAGACAGACCCAGGCACTATTCCTATGCTCTGACTTAAACCCTGTTTTGAATATAACATGTAAATTAAACTCTGAACAAGGATGAGTTTTCCTATATGAACCCGCAACAACCTTTGAGTACTTTAGACAGTAAAGGCTGCAGGTATGCTAAATATCCATATGCAAGGGTACATATTGTCAGGGCACCTACAGGCAGCATAAACTGGGGAGCAACACCGAGACTGCATTTCCTAACATTAATTATCTGTTTCAAGCCACATCAAGAGGATTTTTCAATGTACTCTTTTCTAGAACTATTTCTTTGCTGTTCCTCTCCAGAGCAGAATACAACCACAATCCAAGTTCTGTAGGCTGATATGAAAGACAGTAAAATTTCCACTCTTTCTTTCCTCCCTCACTGCTTTTCTGCATGGGTTGCCTGCTTTAAGGTAGAATTTTGCCTTTTTCATCAAAATTTAGATTTATTGACTCTCAAAGTCTCACAATGACCTCTAATTTTCCCTAACAGGCATAACCACAAAGCTCTTAGGCTCCATACCTGCCAAGAATAATCAATACTGTTCAATAAAAACCAAGCTATGGACCACAGCAGCCCTTACCTCTGCCTAGCTCAAAGATTTTATGCAGTTTCAGCGTGTTCTTGGGTGAAGTAGCTCCTGAGGAATTAAGAGTTCAAATCCAAATGCTCCTGCACCCTTTTTTCTTGGGTAAATTGCCTCAGGGTATACTCAGTTCTGGTCACAAGGAGGTTAAAGTTGCCTCAGTCCATAGGACGTGCTGAGCAGTGGGCTGAAGGAAGATGAAATTATGCTAAAGCACCATCAGAGCACTCAAGTGATTGTGTTTTAGTCTGTAACTCCATTTCTGCCACAGCCCTACTGAATATATCCATGTTGGCCACTCTCAGCCTCATACCAGCTTTGCCATTAGCCCACACTGGGATGACTTTCCACTAATTAAGTGGCATTCATCTGACATGATGACTAAACTCTCCTTTTCTAGACAGCAATTCAGACATGGGCTGAATGCAAGGACAAGGAAAAACAATGGGTAAAGGAAGGTGCAGAGGGAGACCATGAGTATATTTCAGCTTCCATTGGCTGCATGAGCTTTTCAAACTTTATCAAGGACTTCAGCAGCAACTTAGCCTGGTCACTGCCGTCCCAAGGCAAGACAGAAAGGAGGGGTTGCAGAGCAACCCCTGGCCTGAGGTCTTTGCAAATTAGTGCCCAGGCCTCCCAAAGCTCTGCTCATTTACAGCACAATTCCAAGAGGCATTTCTCTGTGTGAGCTAATTTAAAAATCAGTGCAGAATGTAAAAATAATGACCTTTCGGCCTAGTAATATTTTACATTCGCTTGCAGTTTAAGTCATTGAGAATAATAGAGAATTAGGACGTCTGGTCTTGTAGGTGAAGTGAACGTAGTCCAAAGACCACTATGGCCTCAGAGCAGCCTTCTTCTCATCTCCTCCTATTTTCTTCCCCCTTTGAAAACTGAGACAGCGCACTAAAAGCTGTGGCAAATGCTCTCCACTAGTTCTATCTAGCAAGTGGCTGTGTTTGAGTTCATAGCTACAGAAAAGGCCCGGAACATGCCACAGATCCATCAACATTTTAGAAGGTGAATGAATAAAGTACTTAGAAAGCAGAGCAGCTGTTTCAATTATAGCATTAGCAGCCCAGGCCTAAGCACTCAGTGCTCCTGGAAGCCCAAGGGTGGGTAGGGAACAGAGCCATCTCTACAGATTATAATTAAACGACCAAGGCCAATTGCACATTCAGAACAAACAGGCAGCAAATGCTTTGGTTGCAGTTGGTCATTTTCTGTTTCAGCCTTCCAGATTTCTGTTTTTGCTTTGCAAATGTGAACAAACCCCTTTCAGAGTATGCCAAGTACAAGTAACTCCAACAATCCCATCCTGCTGTTTACGTTTTGCAATTTCTACTGCATGGGGAAAAAAATATAAAAAATTTGGGCATCTCCTCTCCCCTTCTACTTTCACAGGGACAAGTTTATATCCTGAGGCCCTTAGTGGCTCCAAAATATTCATTTCCAAGCAGGTAATGTCCCATGTAAATCACCACCCCACTGCAATAAAAGAAGTGGTGAATCCATATTTCATATTTCACGCCTGCTTATGCAAACTGTGTAAATTCAAGAACTTGCCTTATAACTTTTTTTAGTTAGACATCTGAGTTCTCAGACAGCAATGATTATACAGAAAATAATGGAATTGGCTCAAAAGCACACACTGAGATTGTTCCCTTGGGAATTTCTGTTCAACCACACACCACTGAGTGGACAAAGTGAATTCAATTTTATTAAACTCTGACTAAACAAAAAAATTGGGTTTATTCCTCTGACCATACTGATAAATATAAGCATAATACAGTTACTTCTGGAACAAGACCTGCCAGTGCTTTAAGAGAGCACTCTTGCATAAGGTAATCTCCTGAGCTTGAATATGAAGTGCCAGGGAAAGACATTCCTAAATCCTCAATACACCTCTAAATAAAGCTTCAAGAAGTCCACTTATTATGAAAGGGGTGAAGCAAAGATGCAACACCCAAGAGTACACCACAAGACTCTGCTAAAGGCTCCCAGAAACTGCAGCCTGAGGTCGAAGCAGTGAATGTGGCAACCTGTCTGAGCAGCAACACTCTTTCCAGGATGGATGGATGGGGCTGGCCCCCCTCTGCCAGAAGCCCTGAACTCTGTTTCCATAAACATCCCACTTCAGGTAACTCAGACATGGATTGTGCCAGCAGAAGAGAGATTTATCAACCCTACAGGAGGAATACTTCCAGATACTTTGATAAGTAGATGTTAGATGAATAGCTTAGATAATGGCCAGTAAGGACTGGAGCAATTGACATACAAGGAGAGGCTGAGAGAGTTGGGATTGTTGAGCCTGGAGAAGAGAAGGCTCAGGTAGCATCTCATCATTATGTGCTAATACCTTGTTTTAGCTCTGCCTTAAACAAAGGGGCTGGACTAAACGATTTCCAGAGGTGCCCTTCAACCTCAACCATTCTGTGATCCTACACAGGTAGAAGATGTTCCACTGGCTAAAGATCTTTGTCTTCACTACTGATTTCTCTAACAAAGCATGCTGAATTACTGGTGCTCCCGGATCAATGCTACTGGAGGGTCAATAGTGGCCACATCTTCAATTTTTCCTTTTCAGCTATAGACTCAGAGCTTCACTTGAATGAACTTACCGTGCAGTGAAACAGGGTACATGAATAAGAAAATGTATATTATTATCAGCTTATTGAAGTAATCTGTGCTTTGTTCCTGTTGATGGAGGGCTTGAAAATGCAAAGAGCTAGAAGAACATCAAGAGCTATTAATGAAGCCGCTGTCAAATGTTCCAGACCTTTTTCCCCTCTGAAACCAATTTCAGAGTGAAAGAATAATTTTCCTGTAAAATGTGCAAAAGTTAGTAAGTCTCAAGCAGCTGCTCCCTGGAGGGAAGCCCTTCAGACCCTATTAGACATCCTGCTCTGCGCTTGGTTTGTCTTTGTTGGGTTTTTTTTTCTGGTCTGAATTCTCTGTAAACAGAAGGGGAAGGAAGAAAGGAGAAAGGTTATTTCTTCCTGTTACTTTGTGCTAGCAAAGGGCAACATTCAAAACTCTGAAATGTACACTTGTCTTTTTAAACAGGGCACTAGAGAACATAGGAAGTTCATATCCAGGCCAGAAAATTCATCTCTTGGTGAGTGAGTCAAAGAGCAGGAGCCAGGAAAAAGGATAGAGGGGGAGATGGAAAAGCACAGCACTAGCAAGCAAGGATTGAGGCAGAGTACAGACATGATGTGGATAACAGAACGTCCGCCAAAATGTATGTAACAGGACTAGCTGTCTCTGACACAGAATCACAGAATATGCTGAATTGGAAGGGACCCACCAGGTTCATCGAGTCCAGCTCCTGGCCCTGCACAGAACACCCCAAGGGTCACACCATGTGCCTGAGGGCATTGTCCAAACGCTTCTCAAACTCTGTCAGGCTTGGTGCTGTGACCACTGCCCTGGGGAGCCTGTTCCAGTGCCCAGCCACCCTCTGGGGGAAGAACCTTTTCCTGATACCCAAACTAAATCTCTCCTGACACAACTTCAGGCCATTCCCTCGGGTCCTGTCCCTGGATACCACAGAGCAGAGATCAGTGTCTGCCTCTCCTCTTCTCCTCACGAGGAAGTTGTAGCTGCAATGAGGCCTCCCCTCAGTCTCCTCCAGGCTGAACAGACCAAGTGACCTCATATGGCTTCCTCTCAAGGCCCTTCACCATCTTTGTGGCCGTCCTTTGGACACTGTAATAGTTAATGTCTTTCTTACATTGCAGGGCCCAAAACTGCTCACAGGTCTCAAGGTGAGGCCACATCAGTGCAGAGCAGGACAATCCCCTCCCTTGGCCAGCTGGCACAATGCCCCAGAGGCAGCTGGGACTGTGACCACATTCTCAGTGCAGTTGTAGTTTGTGGTTTGCCTGAGATGGGAAAACAGGTGCTCTTTGAACCCTTCTGTCCAACTGCCCAAAACAACAGCCTAGCGCGAGGCAAACAAACCAGTGCATTTAAATACTTAAATGCCAGCATGGTTTGACTCTTCCACTAAGTAAACTCCTGCCCCAGCCTTGTTTTGTTTCCCCTTTCCTTCAGCCCTTGGTATGTCAGGGTACAGCCATGAGCCAAAAGCAAAGAAACACTCTGTGTGCTATTCAGCATTCTCTAAAGGACACCAGGCAATCCGTGAAACGTTTCAGGAAGAAAGCCACTGAAAAAAGAGTGGAATGATCTTTCTAGGGTGGAAAATTGAGCTGCACAAATTACAGTCCAGAAGAGACCTCAGCTGTTGTTCTTTTCCCAGGATAATCTTCATGAATAATCGTGTACTTACAAACCTCACAGAAATATCTGGTAATATCAGAAAGAGCATATAACTATAACTTAAAGGTGTGAATCAGAAAACCTATCTAAAAATGCCTGAGGAAAAAAATACTATAAAAGAGTTTTAATAGTGACTTTCAACATAATTTACTGGGAAATGAGGGGATGAAGATGAGGACTCATGAGAAAGGAAAAGAAGAAAGAATGGGGACAGGGTGAAGACAGCAGATTAAAGACAGGACACAGCCTCCTGAAATAAGCAATCTCTGTACAAATGGGTGAGACTAGTGAACTTCAGTACATTTGCAGAGAGGAGAAAAAAAAATTCCATTGCAGCAGAGAGACCAGAAAGGCACAGACTAATGCCCCAGCTCTTACAATCCTACTGATTTTTCCCAATCTTATGTTCCTAACTTCAAGTCACATGTGTTACTCAGGCAAAAGCTGATGGTGATCAAAAGCTATTAGAAGCAAACAGCCTTTTAGGTTCAGAGAGTTCAGCAGGGTCAAAGCCTTATCCCCCCTTCTTTTTCTTTCCTTTTTTTTTTTTCTTTTTCTTCTGAAACTGTCAAGCCTCTAGGTTACCAACCCTGATATCTCAGAGGTTATCACCTCTGAGGACAAACTGAAATTCAATGTTGTACTATTGCTTCAGCAGCATCTCTAAATTCTACTGAAAAACATCTGCTAAATATAAAAAAAAAAACCTCTATTTTTATGCAAATAACTACAAAATTTATTGGAGTTCAATAATCACTCATCTCTAAACTTATCCTAAAGAAAAAATTATGTCAATATGAGGATTATGCATCAACAATGAAGTCAAGGTGTCAACAGAAAGGTATGTAGGGGCCAGGGGAGCTGGAGTGACAGTGAAAAGAAGTCAGCTGAGGCACAGAGAAAAGGAAAACTTCTAGGGGCAGGAACATGAGACAGACACAGACCTAATTGCAATAGACAAAGATGCTCCATTCATATTTACATGATGTCTGCTGAAGTACAAAAGCTGATGATTCATATTTTCACCCTTTTGCTATTCCTCCCCCATTTCAGGGTGAAGTTAGCTTGAACATTCTGCTGGGAGTCTGTGTAGACTGTGAAGTCTAAATCCTTTTCTTACCACTAAAATTCTTCCAGTAGCTTGTGATTTAAGCATACTGGCAGGAAGACATCTCTGAATAAATGGGACACTTAGTGTCCAAAGAGGCTAGTTCCACTTAATGCACCTAAACCAGCTAAAAAAATACCAGAAGGATACTAAATGTCTGCAGTCTTTGGAATCATGCCTGAGGAGTAAGGAAAATTGGCAGGACTCTGTTCCTGACCAGATCTAGGGTTGCCACCAGCTATGCTCTATTGCACCAGCCACCGTGAGTGAGGTAATGAGAAGCTCAGCAAGTATTTGCACAAGTTTCCCATCAAGGTTCAGATTCCTATCTAAATTATTCTTTTTCATCTGAATAGATTTACCTACCCTTAGCTCTCATGCAAAGACATTTTCTTGACGGGGGCTTTGAGTGCCATGACCCAGTTTTCTCCCAAGTTGTTTTTCCTATGCACATTTTCTTCATCTCTCTTCACTTGCATAGAACAGAGAACTGGAGCTGAATCATTTATATTCCACAGAGGTGTGGGAATAATCCATGAAAGCAACAGGTGGCCTGAAGAGCACTTTGAGATGTTCTTTCAGCCAAGGCTGCTAAAAGAGTGTGCACAAACTGACATTGTACAGCAGCTGTGTCCAGCCTGTGCTAGACTCTACTACTTGAAACATTCGGCAAAAACTGCCAGCAGCAAAACTTAGCACACATTTGAAAAGTTTTCCCTTAACAAGCCCACCCCTGACCCACTAGGGATTCCACTGACCAATTACTAGGGAAAGGATTCCAACAGTATTAGTCGATCTCACAGTCTGGTGTGAAATTAGAGATGAATTCACCATTACCAAAAGAATTCTGTCTTTCAATCAATCACATTAAAAGTCTCAGCTGCAGATGTATTCTTCTTTTCAGGAGATGACAAAGGAAAGTTGAGCTGAAACTCTTCTGGCAGCACAGATGTCTCTTTAAAGAGAGAGTCTGGATGGAAGAAGGAATTCTCATCTTCCAAAGCATGTGAAAACACATGTAAATAATATTGGGACACCAAAAAAGATGTAGTAAACAGTCAGAATTGCTTTTCAACAGAACTTCTCTATTTAGAACTGTGTCACTGCATACAAGAGAATGAGAAGCAGGTATTTTCCGTAAAAGGGAAAATATAAAAGAAAAGCAAAATTGCACATCACAAGCAGTTATTCAGAGACTCCTGACACAGGAGGATTCCTGGGTTCCAAAAATTTGTATTAAAAAGCAAAAGAGAAGCCTTGAATCTCAGCTTTGGAACAAACAAGCAAAATTAAAATAAGCAAAATGATACATCAGTGGACATTTAGCATTATTTAGATAGTTCCTTTGGATCCTTTAGGAGTCAAATGAGATCTAGTAATTACAATTTTTTTTTTTTTTCATACTGGAAACAACAGATGACTAATATAGGTATGTTCCTACAAAAGGCTTTAAAATAATTTCACAGAAAAAAACCTTCCTAACAGGCAAATCATGAAATTGGCAAAAACTGGTTTAGATCTGGATTCCACTAAATCAGAAATATCATTAGATGAGTATACTCTATTGCATTATAAAAAATAATAGTTTCCAGTAATATTGTTATGGCAAGAGTTCCCATCCAATGCTGAGTTCTACAAATCACTTTTCTTATAGCAACAGCATGATATGGTCTTTGAAAATGTTATGTTGCTGGTAGCTTTGTGATGCAATTTATTCATAGATGAATTTTGGCCAGCAAGCCGAGTCTGCTCTCTTTGATTTTTCCAGCATCACTTCTCAAGGGAAAACAAACTGCTTCCTAAGGCAAGGACATTTGTACTTTGATCAAAGTTCTGTGAAGAGATAATTTCCAACATATTGTTTGAGCCTGCCTCTGCTCAAGAACCCATGCTGTAGGATGAAAAGCAATTTTCTGAGCATAAATTCAGACTTCAGATCACCGACTTCTTTAACAAAAAACTAATGTGGAAAGCCTCAGTATCATTTGCTAACTTGCCAAGATTGTACTCATTGTACGTAAAATGTGCAGTTCTTGAGACCACTGCATATAGACACACACAAATATTTCAGTAATTCAAGACTAAATGTATGTGTCCTATCCTTCTGGGTGACTCAGTGAGTGATGGAAATGTTAAATTGCTTAAACTGTTAGAGATTGCAAAAAGTGACAGAACAAAATATTGAAAAATATTAAATTTGTATTTATCACAACATCATTTTGAAAATTAAGAAAGTGCATTGTCTGTATCCAATCAAATACATGCAACAAGCAAAAGATATTGATTTCACAGCTACCTCAAAAGACATCTTAAATGATCTTCAAAATGAGGAGACAGAAAAAGAGGGTGAAAATAATTAATTTCTTCTAAGAGAATGGTAATACCTCAATGCTCTAACCAAGTCAGAGGCTCCTCTGTGTGGAAGCCTTGGTAGAGACACTGTTAGGACACACCTGCCCCAAAATCCTTGAACTATTTGGAGGAGCTGAGGAAAGGCTGCAGGCCTCCATTCTCTCACAATCCATTACTGTCAGAGAGCAGGTACTGGCACTGCTACTTCTCACATTTTCATCAGCCAGTCTGTTCCAATTTGAAAAACTCTTCAAACTGATGCTCCCATTTCCCTAGGTTTTTTTTTTTTTTTTGAAAGAAGAAAATAACTTGCAAAGTTTCACTTTGAGAAAGCTTTGTGCAGAAGCTCAGGTACAATATTCTCAAGTCATCGTGGTCACCTTTACCTTTGCTGTGTTGGATTGACATGCCTGGCTCTGTTATCTTCAGAGCAATTATGGATTAGAGGCAGCACTGCAAGTGTTTGCTCATTGCCCATCAGCCTGACCTAGCTACGACCTTTACACAACTTTTTATTAAGAAGCAGAAAGCAAGGCTGGTATCCAGCATCTCTTTATTCCTTGGCCTATCCACCAGCGCTGCAAACAAGAGCACCAAGTACTGTCAGGTGTGAGGGAGATTGCTGAGATCTGGGCACCAAACACAGGCTTCTCAAAAGCAGGCACTGAGAAGTGATTGAACTTCACTCCAGGCAAAATCAGGGATGAACACACACCTGCTTCACTGGGACAACAGTCAGACAAACATTCCTACCACCTGGGTTCATTAAGATTATGCCAAGTTCACCGACTCATTTCAAAATAAACTGAAGATACTTCAATCAAAATTAATTTTTGATCTGTGCAACAAATGACCAAGCATTCAAAATATTTCAGTTTTCTTCACACAAAGAATACATCATTTCAATTTCCTATTTAACTTCTGCTTACTCTAACCTAGTTCTTCAGGGAGAAACGCACCAGTTGATCCTCAACTTCACCAAAACAGCCATGATCAACCAAGTCAACCCATTAACTGCAGTACCTCATACATCTATGTGGCACTTAAGCACACACCCACACACCAAAAAAATCAACTTTGGTCATAGCCTTGACACCCAAATCCCCCAAAGATCATTTGCAAACTGTGACTTCCAACAGCAGCATCTTGAAGCTCTTAGATTTAAGACACTTAAGAATCAGACTTTTCCAGCCCACAGTAAAAAGCTCTTGTGCAGTGAAGCACCACACATGATGTTATGCAACACGGCTGAAAAAGCAAAGTGCTCGCAGGACATTAATTAGCTTTAATTGAGCTGATGTCCCAACCTGTGCCTGACGCCACTGCACTCTTTCTTTTAAACCTCTTCTGTGAGAAATCCCTTGTAGGTAATCCAGAGCCAGTCCTGTAAACACCTCTCTCCATCAGGTCCTCTCATAATTAAATACCAGAGAGGGCACCTGCTGGGCATGTTTCCCTCTGTACAGTTCTGTGTTCAAAAAGCCTTCTGCTGTTAATCAGCACTGATTACCGATCTCTCTGGCAGTAATTGGTGTTTCATGCTGCAAACCGCAGCTCTGGGAGTCATACAGAGTTTCAGTAGAGGGCACGACCTCTCATAATCCTGGCGTAATCCTGTTGTCTGGTGCACGTGGATCCACCCCAATACCACAACAGTTAGATCATGCTCACAGTACCATAATTTGGCAGAATGAAAGCAAATTTTGTCACTTCACAAAGCATTAGAACACGTCTTTCTGTAACACATCTTGCTTGAAACCTCAGGGCAGTGAACTAAAACCAGAAAAGTGACGCTGTCAGTGTCAAACTCAGTTAGTGAGTGAATGTGCTGGCAAACACAGCCCTCAAAGCCATTGATCAGGCAGTGCCTCTCTACTCTCTTCAAGTTTTGATTACTTCATGAAATTTTTACAGGTTTTCTTCCCTCAGAATAAACAGCATATGTTGAAGAATTCTTAAAAATAATCTTTCCTTCAAGGGAAACAGCTTTCCCTCTAGTAAAAACATATTGTTACCTTCAGTTTCATTGTAAAACAGGAAAAAGAAAATACTGAAAAATTCAATGTAGAAGATGTGGTTTTAAGGGCAAGATCTCCCACAGTACACCAAGAACATAACACAGTAAAATAAAACTGGTTGTTCCTGGATTTTTAGATTTTTGGAGCAAGAGGACGGGACTGAATGCCTACCTTCTTTTCCCAATTCTGCCAGCAGCCATAAAGCCAAATGCTCAATTGGTATTTTATGTTCTACAAAGAAAAGGCTGGAAAAATATGCTGTACAAATTAAATACCTAAGGGAGGTTGCCCTAGAAGAAAAGATCTTAGTTTACATGTAAATCTTTAAATTAATCATGTTAACAGATGCATTTCTACTTACTGTTTGTGAATTTAATAGCCCAGTGTTAGGCAAAACTGGAAAAAAAAGAACAATTACAGATAGCTCTAATTCATCATTCTGCTTTTTGAGTGACTATGAACATGAATCAGTGCTCTCACTGAGGAGGGGGAAGTTGTAAACTGTTTTGTCCATATCCCTTTCAACACAGACACAAAATTATGCTAATTTCGGGTCCAAAATGAGTCTGTCCTACAGAACTACACTCAGGCTGCTTGAGATCCTCAGTAGTAAGGGTTTTTCAAAAATTTGTCGAGCCCAAAACTCTGCTGGTGAAGGCCAAGAGCAGTCTGGTTAAAAAGATGGGCACTTGAGTTGAAACCCCCCTTTTTCTGTTTAGAAGGTCAAATCAAAATCCCACCTCAACCATCAGCCTGATGTCCTTCCAAAACGCACTCATCTGTGGTACATGCTTCTATATAATATACTAAATATGTGCAAGGACAAAGGAAGCAAGGGGGTGAGACAGGCCCTATTGATTGGGAAACTCATCCCAGGCTCAGCCAGCATTCAGTATTGGTTACTCAGAGCTCTGGTTCCGAGACACACAGCATTGGCTGTGAGAGCTCTAAAAGGCAAGTTGAGTTTTGCCCCATAAAACCATGCAGATCGTAACTCATGAAAATGCTACTGGTTGTCAGAAGCAGTTTTCTTTTTTTTCTGTCTCTCTTCTTCTGCATCTTCTCTTCTCCCTTCCCTTCCCCCAGTGCTGATGGTGCGATGAAGAGAAGTGGATCAACACTTAGGTACAACCAAGCAATAAAATTGTCTTCCAACTTTGCTACCTTTTATTAAAATATAATTAAGGTTGAAAGCAAAAGTTTGGTCACTGACTTCTCTCTTTGTGAAGAACAGAAAAAATACAGAGGGTTTTTATTCAAGGGTTTTGTTTTGTTTCTTTCTTCTCTCACGCCTGTCTTTCATTACAAGAAGATCAGGCCTTTCCTTGTGCTGGAAGACTCATTAGATGGTAGGTTATCACTCCACAAAAGCCATAACCTTTCCGTACAAGCAGCCCTGAGGGAATATTAAGTCAGCAAGACACAACATTTGTTTTCAATTCCTGAGAAACAAGGTTTAGAAAATAATCACTTTGCAAAAATGGTCTTGCTATTCATCTGGAGGCTGGAAGCTGTGGAAACTATGATAAGGAGATTCCTCCAGACCAAAAGTTAAAGAAAAATTTGGTTTTATGAGAAATACAGTCCTATCCCTTCCTTTAATAAGTGTCAGGCGGGAAGGGTGCGAAAATGAAATTCCCCTTAAAAATAGTGAATAGAGGCAACATACTTTCTGCACTCATCACCTTTGAAATTCAATGCCTGCCATGATCCCTGGGTGCTGCTGAGGTATGCAATGAAGGCAGAGAAGCCCCAAGAGATCAGGAAGGAGTCGTTGTCGACATGGCAGTGACAAAAAGCCTGACGCCAAACTGGTCATTGGAAGGGAGGCTCCAGCAGCAACGTGAGCTGTAGGCAAGCACAGAGGAGCCCTGGGAAAGAAGAGCAACTCTCAGCAGAGCCTTGGATCCTCTTCACACCCCTTGTTCCTGTAGCATCTCCAAATTTGCATGGGACAGAGATGATACCCAGTGCTCGCTCTCCTCGCTTTTTGGATCCAGTTCAAGTTCTGTAGCTCTGAAGAGGATCAGCCTAAGAGTACACCCCACATATTTTGTCAGAGTTATACATTCTCTGCTCATGTTCTTTCCTCAAGTACCACAGATCACCGTGCAGATGCAGGTGAAATGAGGAGACATGAAGGATGGGGGCTGTGAAGCAGAGAGTGATGATTTCAATCTCCTTCTGAGCTTTTACAACACAGAGCGACACTCATTATTTCAGCATTTGCTCAAGTTTGTATTACTTTCTTGCTGTTCTTGCCATTCTCTCCTGAAAATTGTGCTGGACAATTTCAAGCATGTGTTCTGGAGTTCACACAATGTGCCTTGAGCAAGTCTGCAATGAAAGCCCTAACATTTCTCTACATGTAATGATGTGAGAGCGAGGAGGTGTAGCTTACACTGTAGGATTTTGTAAAGTATAGAGGGAAAATGATCTTATTCATTCTCCTTCTGAACTTTTCAACTGCTGAGAAAATGGTTCTGCATCCAGCCTAAACAGAAGTGAAATGTTTCAGCTGCTTTGATTACAGCACCATGTTGTCTGGGAAACACGGGCTTAGAGAAGGTATAGATGGGTCTCTCCTAGGATATCATTAAACTCCATTTGCATGACAGACTTGAGTACCAGGAAAGAATAGTTTCCATGGGCAGCACTGGGAAATTCAGAAACTGATCTAAACACAAAGAAAGTCCAGAGGCTGACAAAACCAGTGCGATTTATACCACCACTTGACCTTCTCCTTGACATGTTAGCAAAATCTAAATTGCTGGATTCTCCCATGTGGAGTGTTCTACTTTAACACCCTCGGATTCTTTGGTATCATCATGAAGTTGCCAATGAAGCAAACATTACCAAGTGATAATAGAAGTTAAGATAAAAAGAAGAAGAATACAAGAAATATAGGAGAAGGGATTGCTATATTTAAATATCAGAGTAATCTGTCCTCTGCCACAGATGACACCTTCATCAATTCCTCTTTGCACACACAAACAACAAATTCAGCCCCAGTTATATATATTGAGGGACTCCACTGAGGTGGACTGCACTGTCTCTGGTACTAGCCTTTTCCTGCTGATAGAAGTCATTTGATCTTGCTCAGAGCACCAGAATTCTGGAAAGCTGCTGAGAGTTGTTCACCCCCACCAAGAGTTCTGAAAGGATCATGACATGCAGACCACAGGATAAGACTTAGATCAGCATTTGGGTGGTCAGAATTATCACTCGTTTCTGAAAACCAAGGCAGGATTTGTTAATGCTGATCTATTTCAAACTTTTTAAAACTCTCCATTTCTTTGTTTGTCTAGAAAATTCTAGATGAGGGGATATGGATAAGGCAGAACTTCCAAGAGTACAAATTAGCTCATAGTAATATAGGGTCAAGCATGTATGCACCTGGGGTAAAAAGGATGTGCAAATTTCCTCAGCAGTCCTTAGACAAACCAGGGTTTGGGATTTTAGTGCCAAAATGCTGAAAAATCCTCCTTTGGAAGTGTACAAGTGAATAGTAGCAGCACAGAATTTAAAACTTGAGAAAAATTACAGACACCTCCAAAAGGACTCAGTTTGGCAGTCCTAAATGTATAGGGAGAGGTTTAATCTAATCTAAACTCTAAACTAATCTAATCTAATTTAATCTAATCTAATCCTAAATTTAACATGTCTTCTGTTTCTATTGTTGAAATCTTAACCCTTAAATAAATGCTTCTAGTTTGGCCTTGCCATGCATTAAGCATGACAGATTCTGCTTTCCATCATGCTAACATTAAAAAAAAGGCCAACAACCACAACTGGTTCAGTCTGGGTTTAGAGCTGTTTAACAACGTGCAGAGCAATGACAGAACATCTGTGCTTAAAAATATAGCACCCCTAAATTGAAAAATCACACTGTGGAATCAAAATGAAAAATTATTAACACGATTTGCTCTCCCTGCCACTTAAAAAGAGACTTGTTTTTCCACATTTAAGAAAGCTAAGATAAGATCTTACAAACAAAAATTGTTTTATGCCAAGCAGTTTAGGTGGGTGTTTTGCCTATGCAAAAGCTGTAGCATTTAGCACATAAACAGAAACTCCTTCCACACAGCTCTAGGAAAAGCAGGAATTACCTCAGAGAAAAATCTCATGTAGTTCTGAATATCCTGTCTTTCAAGATATTTAATGAGTTTCCTCTCTTTCAAGATATTTAATGACTTTCACACATATGTTTAAAGCAGAATGATCACAATCAGGGCAGTGCATTTTTTCATAAGGACAAAAAATTAAGTACTCACCATGCCAGCAGGCAATTTCATGTGAAGGAAAAGGTAAGTAACCATTTTCGAGAAATCAAACCATGAGTTACAATGCCAAAATTATAGTGAAGTAGTTCACAGATGTGATCTCAATCAGCCAATTAAAAAAATTAAAGGAAAATGATAGAGGTATTAAGAAGTTTCCCTGGTGCTTCCTCAAGTCCTGTCTACTGAACTGCTGCTCAAATGAGCTCTACAATACAGCCAGCCAAGATCTTCAAAAGAAATAATTCCTTTTGAGAAATGCTGCTCTGTTTAAGCAGGAGTTTTTCCTATGAACATATTGTTCAGCTGGAAAATTTAGATTCCAGCGGAATCTGTTCTGAAGAAGAAAATCCCCTTCTCTTCCACTCCCCCCCAAAAAAGAAAAGATACAGTAAAATGAAACTGTGGAATGACAAAATCACTGGATAAGAGCTCAGGCAAAGAATGATACACAGCACCTCTGCAATTCCTGTATACCAGAATCTATTAATAAAAAGCTTACAATAGCTATGAGTATAGATAATACTTTCCAACATGTCTCCTAAATTGCAATTTTGGGGAATTTTGGGGATAGATTTCCATCCAGTCTGAGTTTTTCCATGATAAGTAGTTGTCTCAGGCCAAGCACACACACAAAAAGTTCACAGGTTAATTATTTTCTCTGCTTTGTGGTTTGGGACAGGTCTCATACAGCCATGCCTCATTACTTACCAGCTTCTGCTCAAACAAGATTTGAAATACACTCCTTTCTGCTAGGTATGCTTTTAAAATTTTCTCTTTAAACGCCTCTAAATGCTTTGGGCTACAAAAAGAGGCCCCAAAGTTATAAATATTCACTGTATTAGTCTAAACACAAACTACTGGTAGTCAAAAAATAGTATACAGGTTTCTTGAAACCTTCCACAAACTTCTATATTTTTCTGTCAAAATCCAGTATTTCACAAAACCTCAGAGTATCAAATTTTCTGAGCAGCTCTAATAAAAACTACAACTTTTAGCTCCAGAATCTGTTTGTGTCTTCCTCTGGAAACAGTGAGCTAAGATGAAACCTCCACAGTGATCCCTTTCTTTCAGCAGACAAAGTTTAAGAGGATTTTGTGTTCTTCCGATCATTCAGGTGCTTAGCAGTATGAGGCAGAGGTTGCCTTCAGATGTGTGAGCCAAAGTCTGTCTCCTGCAAAACAGAACTGACCCACCAGTAGGACATGGCTTAACCGTGGCACAACTCACAAAGGCAGGCCAGTCTCACATGAGGAGGGCCTTGAACCACTGGAAGACAAGGCAGTGATATCTCTGCCCTCATTTTTATGAGTGACAGCTGTGGGAAATACTGCTGCAGTCAGTGGTCAGGGCAGCACCCTGCCCAGCAGAGCTGAGCCATGCACTGAGTCCCAGGCACTGGACTAAGCTCCATCAGGTTCACCATCTTGCTTCCACCCTGGCAAAGCAGTCCTCAACTTCTTAAAGGCTGGGAACTTTGAGAAATTCTGCTCACGGGCTATTTCTGTGTGCATTAGGTACTCCCTATGGCTTTCTTTAGAAGTGGTTGAGCCACAAGTGACCAAACCTTCACTGGTGTGCTGAGGATTGTGTCCATTCTTTGGCAGGTTTGGAGAGATGGCACTTGGTCCAAAGACTATCTGGCTACAGAATGCCCTCAATTTAGGAGAGCATCAGATGCAATGACCTGCTCATGGAGCTCTCTGTAGAGGCACGCTGGCACCAAGAGCCTAAAACTGGCATACCAGATGCTTTAGCATTTCTTCATAACAGGCTAAGGAGGACTCAAAAGAGAGAACTTGAGATATATCTGCAGTTAATTAAGAGACAAATTTAGAGAGGGGTAAATACCTGGTACAGATGGAGAATGAAATGCATGAGACATGCTTCAAATTAAATGTCACTGCATAAATGAGAAACTGGAGAACTGGTTTTTGTCTGACCTGTTCATTTGTTGCATTCTCAAGGTTAACATTTATCCATTTTCATTAGACCAGCAACATCACCAGCTGCAGTGAGGTTCTAAAAACCATTGCATAAACCAATAGAATTAATCTGAGATATGAAGAACTTGGGTTCATCAACGCAAACCCAGGGAGACTTTAGTTAATTGTATACATTATTTGTATATTTGTACCCAGAGTACTTGGGAACAAAAATGTCATATGCTTTTTTTCTCCCTTTCTATACTAACACTGCACATAATTCTGAACATTTCACAGAAACAAAAAAAATCGCAATCACTTCTTACTTTTGCTTGTACGTATTTGTGTGCTTGCAGGTTCTTCCTGCAAGAGAAAAGGGTGATGAACTTTCCACACAAAATATAAAAACAACATCAATGGCACAGTCAAAGAGTTCTGCATAATTTTCCATAGTTGATGATTAGTTGATTTAAGAGACAGTGAGTTGGAAAATTAATCTTTTTCAAATTTATAATATGAACATAAACATGAGCAAGTACTTTACTAAGCTGTTCTACAGATTTGGAAATAATCAGTTTAGTATCAGGATTTTATAATCTATTTAATGCCAGGATAAGCACAAGTGGGTTTTGTTGCTGTTTTCCTTTCGTTCTGCCAGGGAAAAAAAGGACAGCTTTTTACATACCAGAGCTGACTAGAATTCAAGCATTAAAGTTTAATTCCTGAGCACCTTCTCCATTAGTAAGAGTGAAGAAGTGGAGGGTGGACCAAGCTCTCAGGTGGGAGCTCCGGAGATTGTTTATTTGAACATCTGATACAAATTCAAGTGACAAATCCTGAAGAAAGAAGCTCTTATTTCCAAGAACTTCTGCTAGCCCTATCCTGAAGCACCACAAACAAACCCCTAATTCCTTCAACTGAGGTCACTCTGTGGATGTGGAAAAGTAATAAAAGAGCAGCTTGTGCAAATGAAGAGAGAAGTAGCAAATAGCTTGGTTAACTTCATTTCCTACGCTTTTTCCTTTTAAACAACAGATAGCATCCAAATAGCTACACAAACTTTCAGAAGGAACTCAAAACAGAAGAGAAACCACCACTACCCAGTGTAACTTGTTCTTTACTGACCATTTCCAAAGCATGGTCAGAGAGGAGCTCATGGTCAAACTGCACATTTTGAGAAAATATCTTTGATAAAAAAATTCACACAGCTCAGAACTTGCTACAGTTCGGCTTGCTCTCCAACACATTTACCATAACACCAGGAGATTAAAATACATCACAGCTTCAAGATTTCAAGCAAAGCCTTCTGAGAAGTGTGTAAGTGTGTGTAAGTATTTCTGCTTATAAAGTGGAGATGGAAATTTCTGGAGAAGCTCTTCCAAATCCTAGCTCGGAGTTCTTCAATTCCTGGTCACAGAGGGAACCAGAAACACAGAAGTGAAACTTTACTTTCTCTAAAAGCAGGTCAGCTACAAACCCTGAATTTCTGCAAAACATAGGGTTGAGTTTGCACTCAAATTTCTTACATCTGACCTGACCCTGTCTGGCCCCCTTCAGCCACGACAGGTCACAGTTACAATTAAGGTACCATCATTACCAGACATGAATAGTGCCCTCGTAGCAGTTACTGTGTAAGTTGCTGATCATCTCCCACGATCAGCTGGCAAGAACAAATGCAACCCCAGCAGGGTTCAGGAACAAGTGGGCATAAAGGCCCCCTGAACAGACAGGATTCCAGCACTTCAATCTGACAGTGACAGCAGCAGCCGCTACACACTCCCACTTCCCAAAGCTCTGGGGAACCACAGCTTCAGAAATCTCTCCCCCTGCTTCTTCCCCCTTCCTTAATTAAATTGCAAAGAGTAAATAAGAAATACAGCACACGGAACATTTTGATGTCCCTCAATGAATCTACTGGTCATTTTAAGGCAGTACTAAGATATTTTAAAATAAGGTCTTTGCTCCGGGCTCTGCACATCTTTAGTCAATACAGCTTTCTAGGTCATTTTACACAAGGACAAAGCCCAGAAATACACAGCAGGAGTCCAACTTTTAAGTAGATTCAGATTCTTTGTCTAAAAAAAAAGATGTTTCCACAGTACAAATTGAATTTGAAAGAAAAATATTGTGCCTGGATTTTGGCAGTTAAACTAAAATATAAAGGTAAAATTTGCTCTGAAGTTCATGAAGAAACTTAGACCCTGTTCCTCAAAAATCTTAAGAGGTTTGATTATTAAATGCTGATGGAGAAAAAAATTCAATTGACTTTTAAAGGGCAGTTGTAAGAGTAAACCAAAAAATGACTGCTACTAGACAGTTTTACATGTTCCATACCTTGTTTATTTCTAATTTCAAGGCAAAAAAAAAAAAATTCTGACAAACAAGATGTGGGCTAGTTTGGGATAAAATATTTTACTTATATATATATATATTTATTTATATAAATATTTATGCACCTCCATAAGGTAGTGAAGTGACCATGCTGAATTTTGGTCAACCTCACTGGGAGCAGAGGGCGCGTAATACCCAGCAGGAACAACCCTCAGTTTAAATCACTTATAATCCTGTTAACAATAAATTGGGCTTGACCAAAACCATACTAAAGCATTTCCTATAAATGAGATTTTAAAATGTTTACTCTGTAATCTCCAAGGATCCACTAAAATCACTGCTGTTGCAGGCCCTGCTAAAACCTGGTCCAGTTCAGTAAACCATATTATTCTGTGTATGGGGAGAACTACACCACTCTGAAAGTAATTTTTGCCTTGGGAATAATTAAATGCATATTGTACCTTAAAGTTACAGCACCCGGAAGCTTTAGTATATTGAACTACTTTAATTAGAAAGCATTTTACATATTTCTTAGCCCCAGTTTGTTGTCTCAAACATGATAGTGAAAAATGTTAGGATGGCTAAAATTCCCATTTTTTACTTTGCTTAAGGTACTATTTATAAACATTACAATGAATCAGGCCACTGGAGCCAGAACTTCTCACTTACAGACTGGGGAGTAGTTTCTACGCAGACTTCCCTTCAAAACAAGTCCTCTAATCCTTGTGTTTTAGGGCATTTTGCTACACACTAAATACTCGGTCACTGCATGCCAGGGACACACTAGCAACAGGCCAGAAGGAAAAAAATTAGCTTTTTGTTCTGATTAAGCTCCCTCTCAACAGATGACCATGAGAACTCTATCATGACTATGCAGCCCAACAATTTGGATTGGATGGATCTTTTCAGAAATCTGTATGTTTCTGCATCATTAATATTAAATGAAACAGGTAGGTAAAGACATCTGGGGTATGCATACAAAAAAAACGAATACGAAAGTGTGGTGGAATCAACTTCCTCCCTCACCCTCCCAGGTGAGCACAGACCACAGCAGTTCATAGCCCTCCCCTCCAACCCGGGTACTCTGTTCACATTAACATGGCTTGATTCACATCACCTCCCCTTCATCCTCTTTTTACAGAAAACATCTATTAAAAAACAGAATCAAAGTCTATTTTTGGAATGCTTATCAGAGAAGCCACTTGGGACTCCTGACCATGAGCAAGCAGTGCAGAGAAGCTGTTGAAATGACATTTTAAATTAGGTACCGATTTTGCTTTATGTCCTGGGATGTATACAAAACATAACCTATAAAGGTAGCAGAACACAGTGCAGGTGAGGACAGATGTGTCCATCAGAGCCCAGGGAAGCAGCCCCAAGCTGACAGGGCATGGATTCAGCAGGAAAGCAGGGCAAAAAAATGATATGCTGCCCATTCCACTGCTAAGCTGACCATAAATATGTTGAGACCCATTTTGAGACCACCAAGGCTAAGCACCCCAGAGAGCTGTGCTCACTCCTCCTCTGCCCTACTGTTGTACATTCCTAAATCACAAAGATAGCTGCTCTGAATTAAATACAGCCAGTGAATTTTAGGAAGGCTGAAAAGAATGATGGATTGCAATTTATATGCTGCACCATACCTTCAGTTTAATTGGACATGTGTACTTGATGTTTCTTTCAAATCAGCTCTAACTGTAGATGGATTCAAACGGCCAGCCATCTGACCAGAATGCAAATTAAAATACAATCAAAGAGTGTGAGATGCTCGCATTGATCGTGCAGATTTGACCCATCAAAGGGGAATTCAGAGCCATTCAATATCCTGATACCAATGTGTTCAAGTGGTTGGATCCAAGATTTTGAAACACGATCACTACCTCCAGCAATTTCCAAAGAAGAAAAATTTGCTATTGAAGACACAACTAAGTAAAAAGCACAGGTAAAGATAAGCAAAGACCTATGAAAGGAGAACCAGCTTAAAAAAAAAAAAAAAATACAGTCAAATCTGGTGCTGTCATTCAGGCGTGTAGGGCCTTAGGAAACTGCCTCTGCTCTTTGTGCCTTGGTTTCTGGTGTCTGGAGAAGGTGGCTAAGATGGTTCTAAGCCTTATACTGTTGTGGTACCTAGACACAAACTTACCATTTCAATGGTTATTTGGAGGGATGGAAAGCCCAACACCTCCTGTTAGTTTTAAATCACACACCATTTGTGTTTATAACCAGAGTCAGCAGATTTTTAGATAGCTTGCTCAGGCATTACAGCCCGAACCAGGCTGCATTGTGAGACAGGAGATACTGCACTAAATGAAAAAGCAAAGGTTTTGCTGACGCTGTAGCCTAATACCCTGTTAAAGCCAGTAAGCAAACAATGCTTTTATATCAGAATGATGTATTGCATGTATCACATTTAATACCACATCTCCTTGATTGCAAACATTTACACGGAATTTTCTTTCTCCTGGGAGTTAGGTGTTCAGGTATTTTTAAAGTTAAAATTAAATATAGGAAGTGTAGAACACTGTACAGTTAGAAACTATAAACAGTGTAAATGCTGCAAAGTGCAGAGAATAAGAGGACAAGCCTAACTTCGCTTTCCTCTGCTCTTAATAGAAAAGAAGTTTAACTCAGTCTTGATCAAAGAATAAAGGCATTTATCATGCCTTCGTTAAAAAAAAAAAAACCCAACCAACCAAAAAAAAACCCCAGAGCATCAAAAAAGGCTGCATCTCATATTGAGAAGCTACTTGCTTTTCAACACTTCCTTGAACTTTGGACCATGTAAATGGACAGACAGCTAGAAAACAAAATGCAAGTTGTCCTTACATTTTTAAGTCCTTACACAGCACACAAAACAACTGTAAACTTCAGCCTAATCACTGAAACATTTGAATTATTAGCATTTCTGTTGCCAAAGTGCCTTCAAGACACAGCACTGTATTAAGACATTACTCCTCCTCCCCCATTATCCCAGACTTGGAGATGGAGAAGGATCACCACTTTCACCAGGTTTATATTCCTGTGCCTGCCTTATGCTCTGGCACAGAAACGAAGCACACTGTTAAAACGTCACGTTAGGTTCTTTTCAGATGTGGCCATGTGGCAGCAGCAGCAGGGATGAAACACTGGGCTGTGCTGTGGCAGTGACATGTGGCACAAGGTGTGACCACCACCGTGTGTGCACTCCAAGAGGAGCAGCCAGCCCAGCAGTGAGGGAGTACAGACATCGCTGTGCTGGTCATTTAATGTGTTTGGTTTTCCAGCAGAAAACTACAAGCAACAGAGTGGGCACTAAGTACAAATAGTTTCTGTTGCAGGGAGGAAACACTGTGCGTGATCCTGTGATAGATTTCAGCCAGGCTTATTCGTACCCAAAACACACCCCTTGGGCTATGAGCAAGACAGATGCTTGAATGTGAAAATGAGCAACTACTGAGTGACACTTTCTGTACACAGCTACTCACTAATAATTTAGAAAAGTGGATGTAATAGGTGTGTAGTCATCTACGTCTCCAAAGTGCTCTGCCTCACCGTGAATTCATTACAAGTCTTCCAGTATTTGATGTCTTTCTCAATGTCAAATAACTAGTTATCTTTAAAAGTTTCTGGTCATCATCGCTTTGGGGAAAAAACATTTAAAAATGTGAGGTATGTTTTTAAAAGCTTGAGGTAAATTAACAGCACTTGCCAGTAGTATTCATTTCAAGCCAGATGCATGATTTACGAATATGAGGGAGTGGAAATATGACTAATAAAAATAAAATTTTGTACAAAAACGTATGCTTTATAAAGCTCATGGACTACTTAAGGGTACTAGGTACACAAAATAAAGAATTTGAGAAGATAATCCTATACGAGAACCCAAAACAGAGCCTTACTCCCCATTAAAAATTATAAATTAACAGATATTTTAAGGCAATCTGACTATTAATCTCCAACGCAAGAAGGCATTAGTCACAGATGGGGTAACTCCTGCCCATCCTTATTCCAGAGCTGCAAATTGAAATGTGCTAGTGGAGCATGTGAAAGATAATACACTTCTTAAAAATCCAGCGTGAGAAATCACTTTGCTTTCATTTAATGTCCCAAATCTGATCACTTCTGTAATGACACGAGATAGAAAAGCAAAACTCTGCCACTACCCCAAAAAGATGTTTGTAGCAGAACTTGGTGTAAAGGGCACTGATTTACAGCCCTAGAGCACCTGTAGTTAAAGCACTTCCCCAAGGCTGTTTAGGAAAAAGGACAACTAAATCAAGGCAGACCCTCCCTGAGTCACAGCTGGTCCTGCCTGTGGGGACAAGGAGATCACTGATGTTCTGGCAGTTACCCAGCAGAGTTTGGTATGTTCGATATGGCAACCTTTGACTTACTTTTGAAGGTAACTGAGGCTGGAGAAAGCATTTATCCTGTAAACATCTCCCCTCAGATGGCAAGTTGTTCAGGCAATTCTCCTCAAATATGCTTTTGTGATGGCAATCCGCACCATATGAATCTCAATTCAATTGCACACCATGGGATCATGCTGGATGAAGAATACCAGGATTCCAAAGAGCAGTAAGGGAAAAACATTTATCCCCAGCAGATCAAGCTGTTGAGGATTTGATAAAACACAACAATTCCTTCTCCTTCACAATGACACGCTGACCCTGTGGGTATTTTCTCCCTGTCTCCATCCTCACAGATCACTCTTGTTGATAGAATTGCAATATATGGGGCAGGAGAGAACAAAAATACAGAGCCAGCAGCACTGGTATCACACTGAAGCTGATCAATAAGAGCACAGAGCTTCTGGCATTTTTGTTTTGTTTTCTTGGGGGTTTTTCTTTTCAAAAAATAAAGCCACTCTCTCACTGAAGTTGCACAGAAGGCTGGGAAACAATATCATTCCTCTCCTGCAGCAGGTTTGTTTCTGGAATTGGATATTCTGGGTAATTCCCAGTCAAGACATGGCACAAATCTAGTGCAATAACTCCCACGAGAGTCCTGTCGCAGCCGTGCTGTCAGGGAACAAGCACACCTACAATCCAGAGGTGGCCTGTCACAGGGCGTGTGGCTTCATCTGCTCTGGGCCACAGCCATGTCACGTGCAACTCCTCCTTTGTGCTACCACCTTTGCAGGCCCCTGTGCAGAGTCCTGCCCCCTCAGCTGGGTGTCCTAGCGAGATTGGTGCTGTGCCACACGTGGCATCCATCCCCAGAGCAGTGGCAGCCCTGGCACGGCCAGTGCAGGACCCGGACCATCCATCTGTCTGCTCCGAGCACACCACCAGGAAGGGCACAGGTGGTGTAGGATGTGTAAGAGTGAAAGTCAGCATTGGCACCAACTTCTCCAGCTGATTTCTACCTCCCAGTACTAACTGCTTTCATTTCACGTGCAGGTTGATTTGTCTGGGGCTGGGTGGCTCTGACCTTGGTGGCAGGACCCCTGACCTTGCTGTGTCCCCTGATGTTCCACACAGCAGCAAAAGATGTGTGGAAGAGACAGGGGCTCAGTGGGTGCTGGGGCAGCAGTCTGGTGTCAATGCAAACAGGCCTGGAATGTGAGGTTCCCTTTTGGGCACGATTACACTGTCTGCATTTCATTGAGAACACTGACATTTCCCAAATACCATTTCTCAAATGCATTGGGTGGATTAGGAAAAGAACATATTATTGTTAATTATGTTATCCTGAAAATATAATCAGACTTAAATTTCTGTATCTTCTATTTAATCAAAGCGTACAAACAGCAATAAAAATGTCCTTCTCGTTAAACTGAGAAGTCTCTCCTCATTTCAGAGCTACTAATGCCTAAGTCTATTTTAAAATATTTTAACAAGATAGAAGTGTACCATGTAATTGGAAAAATGAAACTTAATATTTTTATACCTAAAGCAGTAATAAATAAGTCTGCATAAGCTTGCACTGTGCTCTGGAAAGGCAGTATGTGTTTTTCTACTTGCATATCACCTGAGTGTTAGGTGTGCCAGGCTATTGATCCCCCCAGCTCTGCAGACTGCCTCTAGCACACAGCCGCTGCACAATACTGGGGAAAGGCAGAAAAAGCAGCAATGCTTAAACACAGTAAATAATTGTTACAGCACAATTAACTGAAAAGAGATCAATCTTTCCTGGCCTCTGCAAGATATGAAATTCCTTGCATTTGTTCTCTTCCCAGGTATTAGATGAACCCAAATTCAAAGATCTCACAGAAAGGGAGAAATTCACTTTTGAATATTGATTTGCTAAGGATAATAAAGAACAAATACAAGCTACCTAAGCTGCAATGTGTAGTTTCAGACCTGACCTTAAGTTTTCTGAAAGTTCACAGGAATTCTGATCCTGAAAAACATCAATTTGAAGCCCATCAGGAGTATACAACATTTAGTAGAACACAGCCAGGGATGCGAAACAGAGCTTCAGCCAAAATGAAGAGATGAAAATCAGAGATCAGGGTTCCATTTTCAGATAATAGAATCATAAAAATGTTGCTTGGAAGTCATTTAGTCCAACCAACTCTAAGCTGATGTGCACCAGCCCCTTTCCAGGGATGGGAATGGGGTTGATGAGATCCAAAGGACTCCACTTCTTTGTCTTTCCAAAAAACTGATACAACACTTACTAGTTTTAGGCATCAGAAATTTGCCAGCCTCCTTCTCAGTCACTGTAATTTGTCATAAACATTGTATACCAACCCCACAAACACATCGACCTACTTTTTCAGGCTCCTTGGGCACATCCAGGACATGGATTTGATCACATTCACCTCTGTAGAGTCCCTGACTTGTTGCTGCTCTGATGTTGGCTGCACTTCTCCTTCCCAAGCAATAAGAATATGCAAATAGATCTCAGATCAGACTTTGCTCGTGAACACTCAAGTTAAAAAGAATAACCTTTACTCTTGGCTTTCCCTTTTAATAACGAACAAACACTTCTGCTGAATTTCCTTGCACGAGTAGAGTGCCTTCTTAGCTTTGATGTTTGCTACCCATTCATCTCCAGCTGGGCTTTGATATGATTTAGCAAGAATTACTTAGGTCAGCGCTTTCACAAATGCCCACTCTTTTGGGTTCATAATTTGACTTGAAGGTAAGAACTGACACAAGCTTTGGATGTAACTTGAGGGATCTCTGTGAGGATCTTAAGCCCTTGGAACAGTCAATGGAGAGACTGGAGCCTGTGGAAGTGGTGTGAAAATGCCCTGTGGAACTGCTAGCTGGCCAACCAAAAACTCAGGCAGACTTAGCAGATACAAAGACATGGTCTACAGCACCACAAGAGAACGATTTCTGTGAAACAAAGAAAGCCCTAACTAAGGCCTTATTTCAAAACCACACATGAGCACTTGATCATTTCCGAAAGACATGGCAGCCAAATGTTTATACTTTGGATGGTCCAACACCCAAATCATCTTTAACAAGGTCCTGATGCATCTCCAGGCTAAGGAAATCAAGACAAAGCCTTGCTTAGGATCATCCAGTAGCTCAACAGCCGAGCTGGATGCAGCCCTTTGTTCTCTTCACTGCTCAGTTAATGACACTGGAATTCATCGTTTGTATGCACAGTGGAGGGCACAATATATTATTACAAAAAGAGGAATTGCTAAGAAAGCAAGTGGAGAAATATTTGCACACTAAGGATGTGCTGTAAAGTGCCACCACGTATTCTGTAGCTCTTCATGGAGACACAGTCAGCAAAAACCACCCCAAAATAAAAAGCAATTGGGACCCTGGAGTGACATAAATCTGTGATATAGCATGTACACATCTAATATTACAAACAACCTCAAGACTAAGGAACAAGGTCCCAGTCAGTCAGTCAGAAGATGCTAACAAACAGCAAGAACTACTTGGATTTAATTCAGCGTGTTAAATAGATCTCAGGAGGAGCCTGTGAGTCAGATCCTCTTGCAGGGGAACCTCACATGAGAATCTGAAAGCCAGTGGCATCAGCACTGTGACAAAAGTTGTATGGAGGGTACAGAGAGGGTAACACACGTATGGAGAGATCAGATTATTGTCAATCAAGCAGCAACTGGGGAGAGAGGTGGCAGCAGTGCATACAGAAATGCTCTAGTGAGTCATGTTGGGAGAAAGGGAGCAGATTAAGCTGTTAACTCACTTGCAGACACTTACTCACTCCTCATAAAATCAGCACACAGCTATAATAGTTGTCACAAATAGTTGTCAAAGTGTTCTTCCACAGTAATGATGATTATTCATACTTCCAAACATTACAAGCTGGAAGGCAAGTAATGCTAATGAACAAGCTGTCAGTCATAACACATGGCATTCAAACTACCTGGTCAGAAAAGGATTAGATCTTTGTAACAGCACCTAATGTTAAAATTATTAAGAAGGATTTGTTAACAAGTCACTATCTGGAATATTGCAAGCAACTTGACATGACCTGGCAATGTGCACTCGCAGCCCAGAATCCACCTGCATCCTGGGCTGCACCAAAAGCAGCATGGCCAGCAAGGCAAGTGAAGTGATCCTGCCCCTCTACCCTGTCCTTGTGAGACCCCACCTGGAGTGCTGCATCCAGCTCTGGGACCCCAACATGAGAAGGACATGGACCTGTCGAAATGAGTCCAGAGGAGGTCACCAAGATGGATCAAAGGGATGGAGCATCTCTCCTGTGAGGAAAGGCAGAGAGAATTGGGAGTATTCAGCCTGGAGGAGAAGCCTGTGGGGAGACCTTTAATAGCACCTTCCAGTACCTGAAGGGGACTACAAGAAAACTTACAAAGGTATGGAGTGATAGGACAACGGGAATGGCTTTAGACTGACAAAGGTTAGATTTAGACAGAAATTCTTCGCTGTGAGGGGTGTGTGACACTGGCACAGGTTGCCCAGAGAAGCTGCAGATGCCCCATGCCCGGAAGTGTTCAAGGCCAGGTTGGATGGAGCTTGGAGCAACTTGGTCTAGTGGAAGGTGTCCCTGCCCATGGCAGTGAGATACGAACTAGATGGTCTATGAGGTCCCTTCCGACACAAACTGTGCTACGATTCTACAATTCTTTGACAACTTCTGGCTAAATGTATTCCTATCTGACAATGAAAATGTAATGGAAAAAGAATTCATAGAAATATACCAACCTTAGTTATATTTCTATCTCAAAAAAATTTTCACTTCATGGTGGAATTTCTGTTTCACCTGGAAATTTTGTTTCCCCAGAAAGAGGGATCAATACTTAGCTCACCCCAAAAACCACCACAATAGAAAAATACCAGAGAGGAGCCAGACAGAACAATGCTGATACTCATAGGGGAACAAGTAGTCCAAGCTGTGGGTCTATTGTGTGCAGCAGGATATATTCCAGGCTGTTCTGCAGGACAGAAGAGAGCGGCCTGACAAGGAAACACCCCACCACTTCAAAAGGTGTTAACTTTCTCACAGCATAAAACAATTAAAGGTAAAAAAAGAACTAACAACAACAAAACTTCCTAACGTGTTCTTTTATTAATCTATTCTTTCAAAGCCAAAAGCAGTTTCTAGCCATAGAAAATACTAGATTAAAAGAAATAGGATAAAATCTAAGACATAGAAAAGAAGATAATCCAGCATCAACTTAAAGTTTTTGAAAAGCCTATTCCATTCCTGGAAACAGAATATTAGCCCAAGAAAGATCTGATCTATTCTGTGTTCTTAAGAGTTCTCAAAGCCAAAGTCAGCTTTTACATTTGGGTCAACTATCATGTTTGGCCAACTCTCCGAGTCCGCATGGAAAAATGAGGCAAGCCATATTACACATCAATACAAACATTCACCTGTGTGCTTGGATCCATCACAAGGTGTTAGCAGCCTGCAGAGTGTGATACAGGAGGCTGAATGCCCTTCAAGTTGCTGTGTGCATTTCTGATGGAATGCCATGGAGGAGATCTGTAAACTATACACTAGAAACGACAAAAGAAATGGTAAAAAGGAAGGGTACTTAATTTAGCAGATTCCAAGTGAACACATCTCCACTGATTCAGTCAGGAGCAAGGAATGAATGAATTTTCAAAGACCACTTGAGAGCTGATGAAACTGTATGTACCTTAAGGACACGAAAGTTTTCAACACCAGCACTCTGTGCTGTGAAGATTCAACTTATGCTGAAGTATCACACTGAACTAGAAAGTGGATAATGGTGTGTGAAGAGCTAAAGAATAAAAAGAGAGCTCAGCAGGTTCCAAAATTTCATTCTTTACAACTGTACCTCTGCACCACTGGTATTGCTTGTCTTTCCAGAACAGGGCTTGCCTGACACGTGTCCTACTCAAGGAAGCCTAGTTTGATCTCACACTTAGGTTAACAATTTCTGAGAGAGATGAATGTCGTTAGCTGTTATAATAAGTAGAGACTTGGGTTAATCTTAGAACCTTTATAGCAGGAGACTCTACTCTCAGAATGTTTAGGACTGGGCTCTAAAATTTAGATACTAACTTATTTCATTATTCTGAGAGGGGAAAAAAAAGACTCCCTGTGATAGGAGAAGGAGGAATACAAAAGGGAACAACAGGAACACAGGGCTAAGCAGTAGTGTCCAGTCTGACCTAACCTTCCCTATGCTGTAAAATTGTCAGGTATTAATATCTGACAATTACCTTCTTCTGATACAAGGCAACAGCAAACGTTATGAACAGTGCAAT
This sequence comes from Edolisoma coerulescens, assembly GCA_013397115.1. Lineage (NCBI taxonomy): Eukaryota > Metazoa > Chordata > Aves > Passeriformes > Campephagidae > Edolisoma > Edolisoma coerulescens. Next base: position 201,555 of record VWZW01000176.1, read on the forward strand.
GCCAGGCACATTCCGCCCAGCAGGTCAAGTGAACCTTTCCAACTAATAGGAAAATACTCTACCCATGTTAAACACTGACAGGTGCTGGCAGCTAGTGCTAGGCTTGGCAAGAGCCTACCACCACCACTGATAGTTTGTTGACAGGATTACGCTCACTATAGCAAGAGAGATAAATGATAATAATAATGAAATCTGAAGTTGTCACAGGTTGTGTCTTTCAGCCTCTTCTAGCCTGTATGAAGGCAGAAAACACCTCCAGCCTCAGTGGTGATGGTGCTGGTATAGAGTACTACACTCCCTCTATAGGAATCACAAATTTTGCTATCTCTCCATATGTCAAAGCTTTGCCCAACACGCACAATTAGAGCAGGTTTCATTTCACACAGACAAATGTCTCTGTTACTTTATCCCAGTGAACCCTGGGAGGCATTTTAAGATATCTTACCTGCTCTGGGCCACAGTGTAACCCGAACACTGAATTGATTCCATCTATTACTCTATTTTCTCAGGCTAAAGCCATGAAAATCCCTTGCTAAAATTTTGCTTTTAGCACTTAGACGGCTGAGGGATGGGATCCCAATTATGGCCCAATTATGTGATAAAGAAACAGTGCTCACAGAGAACAACAACAACAAAAAAAACAACCCCCAAAAAAGGATCAGTATAAACAGTGCGATGACAAAAATTCTTCAAGGTTCAGAGCAAGCATTCAGCAGGACATAAGCTCAAAAACTGAGAATTCTAACACCACCTCACGTAACTGTGACACAAGACTGCAGGGCTCTGAATACAGAGCTGTGATGAGTCTCTTAACATTTTTTCCAATCAGCTATCTGTGGGACAACAGAAGAGATGTCATAAAAAACTTATTATTTGATAAAGTCTATCAGATTTTTACTTGAAAGGTGTTGCTGAAGGGCAAAGCATTAAATTATATATGGCTAAACCCTGTCATTTATTATTAGCATAACTTCTTTGTTCCTCTAGCAGTTTGTCTTTTTGCCTTAGGGAACTGCTCACACTCTCTACCCCAACATCCAAGATAAAGTCTGTTAGTAGTGAGCATTCAGAGTACTTAAAATCAACATTTATATCCCCAATTTACTTGTCTGACTGTTGCTGCTTGAAACCGATCAACAGAAATTTACTTTCTGAAATTTCAGTCAGAAGACACAAATTGCAAGGGAGATCTGGGAGTAATTTCCCTTTTTTTTAATTAGAAAAAAAGAGGGGTGGGGAGTGACATTTACTTGCTGAGATACTTCCACATATTTCTTTCACCAAACTTATGTGCCACACATCGCATATGTTAAAACAGAAAGGTATAAAAATACTCCATAGATGCAGCCCCGGATTTAAAATATTTCAAAACATAGTAGAAACACAAATCACATCTAAAACATGGCTGTACTCCTGGCTGCTGATTTAAGATGTGACTGAAAGACTACTAAACTCTGTGGACAGGTTCCTGATCAAGAGGGCTTGAAACAGGCACTGAAAAATCTTGATGTTACTTTGCTGAAGACACACACCATAAGATACCCATTTATCTAAACATTAAGACCCTCATGCTATGCACACCTGATGACACTCTTCCAGCTGCCAGCTCTTTGTTTTGCTCACATGGCTGAATCCAGCATCACAGCATCCATACTTGACAGGCTTTCATTTTTGTAAGAAAGCAACAAGGATGTTTTCTGCAGCCATTTGATCTTTTAAAGTCAGTTTGGTTTGATTGGTTTGATTCAGACTGTACCTGCTCCAAGTGTCTTTCCTGCAAATATCATTATAAACACATTTACTACTGCAAATGTTTACAGAAGAGAAATATTGAGATACAACACAGTGTTCACAACAAGCCCACTTTGATCTCTCTTGTTTCTTAGGAATTATAAACACCACAGGAAAAACATAACTTCTAAACACTAGAAATAGAGAAGGAAATAAAGGAGGAAATACAAAAAACTTTTATACTATCTTCTGAGTTGAGCTGCTTTATTTCTAGTCAGCTGGACACTGATAAGCACCTGTATAACATACTGTAAATTATATATTGGCCAGTCATGTTTCCTCTACAAAATTACACAGTTTTGTCACAGTATGTCTTCAGTGCAGTGCTAATTAAGATGCCCTCATTCACACCTGAGCTGCAAGATTAACCTGCCTCAGATGGGCAACTTCATGGCAAATCAACACTTCAGTTACTCATTCTGCAGCAGTGCCCCACTCACCTCCCAGAACTTTCCAGGCTTGTGTCCTGACAGCATGTGGGGCTGCAAGTAAATTGAGTGGCTCAGATCCTCTGCCAGGCACTTGTGAAGAGGAAAAAAGCTCACCGTCATTTTGAGTACAGAGGCAGAATATCTGTGGGTGCCACTGTGGCTTGCAATCTCAGTGGAAGAAAAAGGAAAATTAGCTAATTTCATTTAATTAGAGAGCATTTCATTGGTTTGCTAGAACTTTTTCTGGCTAGCAATAAAGTATTTCACAAATCTCTTTCAACAAGAAGCATTTTGAAAATACACTCATAATGCTATGCTACAATATCACTAAGAAGTTAATGACACTGTTAGCATGAGTTTAATGTATATATAAATGCATTGCTGATATGGATTAGACGTCCTACTTGTCTCCATGCAGCATCACTAAGGCACAAACATGAGCAGCACATGAGATTAAAAATGCAAGCTTTATGCAAGGATCTTTTGGAGCCTTCTCCAAGGCAGCTGTGTCCAGCATCCCACCCTGCCAGGCCACAGCAAAGGAGAGCAGGGTAAGACACTGCTATGTCTCCAGAAAGCCATAATTATAACAGTAGAATGAAATCAATGGTATCTCCACACTTTGGTTTGCTTCTCTAGGTTTCTGCTAACACCAGCCTGGGTCTTCTCTAAGTTTGGAGTGATTTGTCAAAGCGTACAGGTGCTACTTTCACCCCATTTATTCTCAAGCCAGCTTCACAGCAAACTGAAGGATCTTAAAATAAAACACCACTTCTTTCTCCTGCCTTTTATGTAAGCTAAAGCAGAAATTGGAAATAGGACCCAGTTTCCCCTAGATTCAGTTTTCTGATGCTTGATAGGGCAACCAAAGAACTACGAACTCCGATTGCACACCAAGTCTGGAACAACTGTTTTCTCTAAGACTTGTTCATTTATATAACCTAAGAATTTATATACCCTAAGAAAATTATTTTTCTCTCTCATACTTTTACATATACTTGTTAAATTTCAAAGTGCGAGTATGTATCAATCACTTCATTAATAAATCAGAAAAGGGAAGCTGAACTACGCAGTCAGAGCCAACAACACACAACTCAGAGAGAAGGGCCAAGCTGTTTCCTTGGCATCATAAGAAGTAGAGGTAGAAGAGGTAGGAACAGTCTTCCTCTAGAAAGGAGGCTGGAGGAGGAGAAAAATCAGCATTCTAACAAATAGCTGTCTACTGGCAACATGTTAATATAGAAATCCTCAGTGATGTTTTAAAATTTCTTCCAAATTGTTGTGAAGACAACTGTGACCTCCTGTGCAAGGTCACACAATTAATTAGAAAGTAAGCAGGTAATGAAGATGACCAGCTTTCCAAATGCACACCCTCCTGAGTGGAGAGAGGGGAGTGCACGAAACAAAGCATGTAATTAATTAAAATTTTTTAAAGCAAGGCAGAAAAACAACTGTTTGCACAAAATACTGTTATTTAGTAATACTCAACCTGTGCAACATAAGGTCTTTACATTCAACGTGGGAGATGACTCCTTACTAGATACATCCAACAAGACTCATTTTCACACCACAATAGTTCTTCTGTCTGGGCGCAGTAAAAGTGAAGAGATTCACATATTCAGCCACTCCCAGTGTATCCTGAACTACATGTGTAAGTCCATCAAGCATTCTAGGTACAACAGACTCATTATTCTGTTCAAGTATTAACTTAAATTTATAGGCCAGAACTGACATAGCCAAATGCATAAAATCTTAATTCTGCTTACAGAAGAAACACTAACTCTGTCTTCCTTCCCTTGCCATGTAATACACACAATTCTCATTTGAAACAATAGCTGAATATGCAATAATAATTTGTAATGTGAAATACTGTTAATGTGTTTCCTCAGAGAGTTCCTGTTCCAGAACATAGCAGAAACTATTTTTATTGCTCAAGTTTTCATTACAGAGATGCCACAGCACATATATCTTTGGTCTACCATGTACAGCGTGTGACAAGCTAATGACAAGGTTCTTTTCCTGCCCACCCCTCATCCCCTCTTTTTTTTTTTTTACTATCACCAGTGCACTAATATTTAGACAGATTTACTTTGGAGCAAATAGTAAATGACTGGGAAGTTGTTACAATTTCTCATTCTGATTAATGAGCTGGAGGAACAATCCCTCCCTTCCTTCTCCTTCTGTGGTAGAAAACATATTGAGCTTATGCATCAAATAATTTTATACCTGCATTCCCTAAAAGATGGATGAGACTGGCATAACAATGATGGCTTTTCCAAGAGGGAATAAGGATCCACAAAGCCACCCTTCAGCAGTCGTTCCAGGATGAAGAATTAAGGATATACAGAATAACACTCAGCAAGTCTCTCTTTCTCACACACACACACACACACACAAACTACCTACACGAGCAATACCCAGTGCATAAACCAAAACCTCCCTCATTCTTTATAAAGTCAAGCAAGAAGAGAAGAAAAAAAAGTAATTTTTTAGGGAGTGGGAGAGAAAGGGCTAGTTCCTGTATATGGTATAATGCATATGTGAGGGAGAGACACAACAAGGAGGAAACCCAGGAATACCACATTCAGAAAAGAGCAAATATCAGACAGAGCTTAGTAAGACCTGAGAGTGGCCCAGAAAGAAGATTAAGAGGCTTCTGGGCTACCTAAGCTATGAAAACTAGGTTTTTGTGGTGTTTGATGTCCCCCATTTTCAGGAACACAAGACTTTCAAACCAACAGGATGATCAAAACCTTTGGTATCACTGCCAACTTTTCTTCCTTCCAAAGGCAACCTGTGGATCTGCAACTCTAAATAACTACTATGGTCAAAAAGGGTAACTGTATAAAAAGACAGCCAATATAGGCTGTTTTTGCCCCTCAAGAACATCCTGAACATCCCAATAAGATGTTTAAAATACATTTCAGAGGAAAAAAGGCATTGAAATCACTTTTACTCCTAAATGCTGAAAAAAACCACTAGCCCAAACAACTCTCACTAAGGCTGTCACAGGCAAGGAACAGAAAACAAAATACTTTTTGATGGATAACTGAGGAAAAGCTGAGTAAAGAATGACACTAACCTGCAGAATTTATTACCATGGCTTACTGTGCCACTACTGAACAGTTATGTTACAATGAATGCTGTTTGTAAAACAAACTCTATTATCAGTCAGCAGATAATAGCTGAGCACGATCGTGGTGTAAATTATTACAGAAGACTACAAGAAGTGATTAAGAAAAAGTCAATACTGGAAGAAACAGCTATATCAGTTCTAGAAAAAAACCCCAAGTGGATAAAAGGCAACAAATTTCAGATTTGAAATCTAGCAATGTGACAGACAGCTTCTTTTCCATTCAATAATTAATTAACTTGTTCTACACCAGGGGGATTTTTCTCCACAAAGTAACTTTACTCTTCAGTCTGAGAAAACATGGACCCTTTGGCTCTGGTATTACACTTCATTAAGTTCTATAAACCCAAACAATTTGTAAAGAAGCAGCACGTTTTTTTGCATTTTTAAAGCAAACAAAAATAAGGATATTCATTTATCAGCATGCTTTACATACACGACCTGCAGTATTTGTCTGAGTAATTCATCATTCAACTGCACTCTCTTATGAAGCCATACAGCTGCTGTACAGGACTGATAGAAAGACACCCCAGTGCTATGATTCCTTGTGTAAAGAGTTTTCCCAGCAGCATTCTGCTGATGCTCTGCTAGTCATGTCACTTCCATGACATGTCACAGAGCGGCTGGAGAAGACATGCTGTCTCACAGGAATAAAGAACAATCCCTGCGAAAAACGACAAACTTTGCTGTGTGTGAACTCAGGCAGAAAAACGACAGCTACTGTAATCCTTAACAGAGAGCTAAGAAGGCATTTGGGGTCAGTCCAAGAAACCAATATGGGAAAAACATCAAGTTTTTCATGGGAAAAGTCCTGATTTCATGGAAGATTGAATAAAAGAAGTCCTGCAATTGTCCTAAATTATTTCTGGTTTTTCAGTTGGACACAATGGGCTTCATTTCCACTTTTATCCCCTTCATGAAATCCCTGAAACTCTGCTATATATTAGGGGTTTCAATCTTTCCAAATAGCAGTTTTGTTCCTAAGTTAAGTCCTGCTTCAAAAGAAGGGGAGAGCTTGTTTCATTGACTTGCAAGATCTCTTTGAGAATCTAGGAACGCAGAACTTGCTTCATGTTCTGGAGCTAAAATGTTGTCTATCCATCGCAGTTAAGCCTGCGGCTCTGTCAGAAATGGAAAACTAATAAGACATTCACTCACTTAAGGAAAAAAAAGAAAAAATCCAAGCAAAAACCACACTCTTCAGGTTGGTGTTGGAGGCAATAACTCAACTACAAAAAGCCATCAGGATTTTGCAATTTTAATTTTTAGACTCATTGAAGCTTTCTACTTTAAGGCAATTAAAACCAGGCATCAAAGGCACATGAAATTGGGATTGGGTAGTGATTAATTTGCGGAAAAAAAATGTCCTCAATTTAGTTAGACGGACACAAATCAGGCATCCATATCTCAGGAATGGGGAGTATTAATGCACTGAGGGGAGCTGAGAGGAGCACAGGGAAGAGAAGATGGAAAGAGTACATGCAGTGCCTGTCCCATGGGGGGTAGAAATGTATCTGCCAAGTGCTGCTCCTGACGAGGGCTCAGGAACAGATGCAGAGCTAGAATAGTCCTAGCCTATGAACAATTATTTCTTCCTCTTAACTTTGCCCCTACAAATGTTTCTGCATTGCAACCAACGCAAAATCTAGATTTTGTGCACGTGCTGAAATTCAGTGAATTAATGCTCCTTCTCCAAACAGTGTTAGGCCACTCAGGCACAGGAGATACACATTAACATCTCCACTGGAATCAATTCCTTTGACTCTGAAAACCCAGACATCAACACTATCTCTCTCCATTAAAACCTGCACTCTTCTAGTAAAAAATACCATAAAGGCAGTGCCACTCAGTCACACATCTATTGAATACCAGCTTCACTAATGATCTGCTAGAACACCTCTTTAATGCTTGACTGTGTCCACCTGCATAGTGCCACCTCCTTCAGCTGGGTCTTAGTGTTATTAAGAGTCCTTCAGATCACTTGGTGAAAGCGTTGCTGGAGAGCTATAGAATCACTTGCTTTATTTATATGGCCCTCGCTGCAAAAATTCACCTCCCTGAGGCCAGTTTGCAAGCTCTAAGAAGCTGATGTTTGTGCCCTCTCGGCAGGGATTTTCCTACACAAGCAGCAGATAAATTGCTCAAAGAAAGGTGTCCAGTGCACACCCTGGGCTGCAACAGGCAGTACCAGAGCTGGGCACACAAAATCAGCTGCTCAGTGCCTCCCTGTGCTGGTTTGGGCTGGGGTAGAGTTAATTTTCTTCACAGTTAAACCATGATACTCCCCCAGCTTTTGGACCCAGAATTTCTGATGAAGAAATATATCCAAGTCAAAGACAAGCAGGACAGAAGCAAGAGAGAAGGAATGAAGTTGAAATGAGAGAAAATGAGACCTGTTGAGGGTTTGGAAAGCCTGTTTTAGAAGAAAAGCCTGGAATACAAGACAAGAGAGGAAGAGTGTTGAGACAGAAGAAACAGGGGAGAAGTGATCCCTGGGAGTATCAAGAATAGATAAAAGAGCTGATGGGAAGACAAAAATTCTGTCATCTAATACAACACCAATCTCTCAATTCTTGAATTATTAAGGAAAGAGGTCAGTAAAATTCTATAGGATATTTCCCCCCCCCCTTTGGTGATAGAATAGTTATGGAAGGCAATAAGTAAAAAGAAAGCAAGATGTTCTTGAAAGAAATATTATATTGATAGTGGTCTGATCACTGATAAATATTGAAGTTGATGGTATCTTTCATTGCTTGAGAGCAGCTGTTTCACTGACAGCTGTAACTGCCTTGATACTGGCAATCAAAATGCCTCATCTAAAACAGAAACAGTAAGAGCAGTCAATGCCCTTTCAAACACTCCTCACACATGTCCCAGCCCTGACCAGGAGAAATTGCTCAAAGGAATGAATGGAGCCCGAGTTCCCAGACAACAGACTTTATAAAAAAGGGAAATCAACTTGTGTCAGATGTAATCAAGAGAACTCTAAGAAATGAGCCTCTGAACAGCTCATCTGGCATGAAATAATAAAAAATTGCAATCATCATGGTTTTGATATGGATCTGAGGTGTCAAAAGCATTAGACCACACTTCCCAAACCACAGCCTCCTGAAAGACAGGCATTTAGAGAAGAAAGAGGCAGAGATGCAAAAAAACCCCAGTTGCTAGATTTGAGAACGCATTTAAACTAAGACAATATCCAGACAGATCATCTCATGGTTTTATTTTCTGGTGTGGCAGTAAATTTAGCTAGGCACTCTTAGGATGTTTAACATCCTAAAAATGATAAAGGTCATCCATTGCACTTAATGTACTGACAACAATTATCTAACTAAAATTATCTTAACATCTCTGAGCAAGAACACTGCACAGGGAAACTTCTACACTTTGGAATTTTCTTCTGCTGAAGAAAATCAGATTATTTGGCTTCTTTATTAAAAAGCATTTCAATGCAAATATTTTGATAAAATCTCCCCCTTAGTGTGATTTTCTTCTATTATAAAGGCATCATAATAACTGGTCACTGATCTGAATAAGAGAGGCTGTTGAGTTTGACTCATTTATTCTATTGCTTCTCTTCCTTGCTAGATAAAGCAGAGTCATAAAAACTACATTGCCTTGTGAAAAATTTAGACTTGTGCCAATCTTCTGCAATCTTATCCTCATGTGAAGTTCAGCAAGGATGGCAGACGTGCTGCTGGTTCAAGTCCCAGCTTGGAATATCTTTGCCTTGTCCAAAGGAACTTTATTATGCTTCTTTGTGGCCTCAATCCATCAGCACAACTGGCACATCAAGCCAGGGATGAATAGGAAAAGCTCCAACTGCAATTCAGTAGACAAACTTCATTGCTGCTATTCCCAACAGAAAATCATATTTAGTCAGCCTGATCTAAGACACAACAAATACCATAAGGTTATGGATTGATGCTTATAAAAAGCTGGCAACTGTTCTTGATGACTCAGAGAACTCAATGTCTATAGTGTAAAACACATGAACACAAGCCTTTGAGGAAAAAAAGAAAAGAAAAAGTCCAGCACTTCCAAATGTGATGGGGAAGACTGTTCATTTCTCTAGACAAGAAACCAAAATGCTACTGTGCAAGTCATGAACGTTCATGGCTTCCCTGTATTGAAGAACAAATATCACAGTGCGGGGAAAGCCTTCTACAACACTGCACAAGTGAAAAAAATAACCTGATTCCTATTTCAAGTGGATCTGACAAGGCTTTCTGAAACACCCTGCCTTTAGTGTTGGTGCCAACCCAAACCCCATGTTTTTGCAAGAGTAGTTGCTGACAGTAATGGCTTGCCCTGCTAGTACAAAAAAGAGCTCTTGAAAAAGTATTTTATTAAAGGAATATAATTTCTGCTGTACCAGATGTATGCTATAGGAAACAATAAAATTCAAAACAAAAGAAAGGTAGCCATTTGACAGAAAAATGCTTTCAGGCAGGAGCAGTACTATTTAACAAATATCGTACATGAGTTTTAAATTAAAAGCTCTGCAAAGTGCTTCACACCGGTGTCATACAGCTCAGTCCTCACTGTATCCCTGTGGAAAGCCATGCAGTGCTTTTCTCAATCACTGAAAAGAAGTTCAAGCTGCTGCCTCTGCCACTGCAGCACGCATCAGAATCTAAATAATTTCTAAACCTTCATTCCATTCCTCATGTGGGAATTTATTGAGAATTAGCTTCCTAATTCCTGTTAAGTAAGTCCTTGATTTTTTTAATATGCAGAAGTAAATTGTAAGTTAGAGGTCAAGTTAATCAGACCTCTCTTTTTTCTTGGGTGGAAAACACGCGATTTACCAGCACTTAAGAATAACAGGGAACATTTTCAGTGAGCAGCAATGCAGACAAGTGCTCTTTTTAAAGGGAGGGTGCAAAGCTGCCCTACTGACCTTGAACCCTGTGCTGCAAGCGATGGAACACCACTGAGAATTTCAGGGAGATAGCCAAGAACCTGACTTAGAATGCAGAATCAACTGCATTCCCACTATAGGAATGCTTTTAGCAGCAAGATGGGTCAAGGACACGATTTTTAAGTCTTGCAAAGTTATCAGCACCTAGTTAATTTCTCTCTGAAATTGAAAGCAGGAATATTACCTTGTAAATCTTCTACAGTACTTCCTACAGCAGGGTAGATTTGCCTTGGATAAGGAGGAGATTCTGAAGCATTAGCAGGGAAAGCCCCAAGGAAATTGCACACGATGAAAAAGACATACTCCAAAATGGGACAGCCACAGAGGAGGTTGCACAGAACTCAGAAGGATTTTAAGGTCAAAAGTAAGTAGGAGATACAGAAAGCAATTATACCACAGGCTCGTTATAAAATTTGGCCAACAGCAGGATGACACAGAGCTTAGCTCGAGGGGAGTGGAAAAATAACTAGAAACAAGACTGGCAATATTAATTGCTTAGTCTCTGGAAACAAATGTCGGAAGCATTTGGCTGTGGGCACAGATACTTGGACGGAGCAAAGGACCCTAAAAAGACTGTTGCAATTCCATATAGCAGAAAGGACACCTAAACAAAGAAAAAGACGACAAACTGAAGTGTTTGTGCAGGCTTGGGAAGATGAGGTTGGGTGGTGTACGGATGTGTGGCAGATGGTTTGCGTGTTTAGGTTTTATCAAAACTGAATTTATCCTGACATGTCCACACTGATAGGAAGTGCAGCATGGACTAACAGCAACATGGGGTTGTGAAGATTGGTTTAGGATGACTTTTAAAATTGAAGTAGAAGCCTTGTGTAGAGAAGGAAACACAAGATCTATAAAACAAGGAAACAAGCTAAAGGAATGAGAGAATGGGGGAAAAAAGCCAACCCATACTTTGGAAAGTGAGAATAGCATAACAACCAGAGAAGAGGAACCTGAAAATAATTCTGAAGGATACAAGGTGTAAAAGTTTAGGATGACAAATTTTTGTACTCAGGATTTGGACAGTATAAAAGTTGGATTAGTTTGCTCAGAATGGTCTGAAGAAATTGTTTTAGGCCTGTAAGAAATGATTTACATTAAAGAACCTTTGGTTTCAAAAGAACAAATATCCAAACTAGGTGAATAAAGGGTGCCTCAGCTCAGTTAGTGTGGTCAGTATGGCATCATTTCTAGAGTCAGATGTGCCAGACTCTGGCGTTTCTTGCACAGAAGTAGCTCCCAGAGCTGAAGGTCACTAACAGGTCCTGTGATTATTTAGGAAGCCCCAAGGATCCTCATGCTAAGGCATACTGAGCATCCAGCTCTCCACCCCAGTCCTCCTACACTACAGTGTGTTCAGCACTATGTTCAAAGCAGCAGAAAAGGCTATTCCACTTGGTAAAAAGTGAGCCCTTATCCTCAACAATACACTTCTCCTTTATTTTTTCTTCTATTTTTTTCCATTCTCTACATAGTAAGTAATTTGCTTCTGTAGTAAGCAAAATTTTCATGTTTGACACACACTTCTCATTTTCTACTTTATTTCAACTTTAATATTACTTCCCCTGTCCTTTTTCATCATTTTAATTGGAGATACACTACACAACTTTGGTCTTCCCATTTGCACTAATCTGGCAAACATCGCTAAAAGGCAGCACTGCCAGCTCATAACAGTCTGATAACATATATTACAAGAAAACAAAGAGCACTTTCCCCCCACACTGCCCCAAACTGGTTTTCCATCAGTTTGATTGGGACTGTAATCGACTGCTAAAAAAATAAAAAGTAATTGCAATTACTCTCTACTGATTTAAGTCAGTTGGCTTTGGTTGGTCCAAGAGGTCATAAAATACTGTTCCTTCGCAATATGATCTGCCACAATAGTGAATGGAACTCAAAATTCAGTTTCTGGTAATATTAATATATCATTAATTCTAATAAATAGTTCACTTCCATACAGCTGTAAGAATAAACAAGGTGCTACAGCCCAATCTCAACTGACAGAACAGTAAACATTTCTGAAGCACTTGGAAGCCACTGCTTTGTTGTACTTAAGGCAACATGGAAAAAATAAGGCATGCTCTAAAGCAAAAAAAAAAAAATCTGCCAAAAGGACTCATGTTTATCTCACGTAATAATAGAACACTTCAGCAGCAGCAAAACCACCTAGACATGTAAAACAGAAGCGTACAGACCTTAACTTCACTCTAGTGCAAAAGTGACCACTTGAGCCACATAATCTCATGTTCAAGTGGAATGGGAAAATTGTCTCTCCACGCGTGCAGACGCGTATATCAGGTTCATACTATTACCTAAAACTTTGAAGTGCTCTATTGCACCTTACACATCCTGAATGGTTTTAATTTAAATCTCCCCAGCGGCATGAGGTTCAACAAGACCAAGTGCTGGGGCCTATACTTTAACCACAATAACGCCCTTCAGCAAGGCAGGTTGGGGGCAGAGTGGCTGGAAAACTGGAAAAGGACCTGGGGGTGCTGGTTGGCAGTGCTGAACATGAACCAGCTATGCCCAGGTGGCCAAGGTGGCCAGGGGCACCCTGGCCTGGATCAGCAAGAGTGTGGCCAGCAGGACCAGGGCAGTGTCGTCCTCCTGTACTTGAAACTGGTGAGGTCACACCTCAAATCCTGCATCCAGTTCTGGGCCACTCACTACAGGAAACACATGGAGGTGCTGGAGAGACTCTAGAGAAGGACAACAAGGCTGGTGAACGAACTGGAGCACAACTCCTGTGTGGAACAGCCGAGGGAGCTGGGGGTGTTTAGCCTGGAGCAAAGGAGGATCAGGGGTGACCCTATCACTCTACAACTCCCTGAAAGGAGGGTATAGCCAGTTGGGCTTGGCGTCTTTTCCCAGGCAACCTGTGATGGGATGAGAGGACACAGCGTCAAGCTGCACCAGGAGAGGCTAAGGCTGGACGTTAGGAGGCATTCCTTCACAGAAGGGGTGACTAGACATTGGAATGGGCTGCCCAGGGAAGTGGTGGAGTCACCATCTCTGGAGGTGTTTAAGAAAACACTGGACGTGGCACTTGGTGTCATGGTCTGGTTGACACACAAGGTGGTGTTTGGTCAAAGGTTGGACTCCATGATCTGAGGTGTCTTCCAGTGTAATTGATTCTGTGATCCTACACAAACTGAAAATTAAATAGCAATGAACTCCTCAAGGTGCCATGACCAACAGATTTAAAGCTTTCTTCAGGTCTAGACTTGAGATACTGGAAGAATCAAAGGTTTGTTATGTGGAGATGACAATCTTTTTTCCATATACAAGCATTTACTATCAAAGGCACTGATTCTTCCTAGGTATCTAGTAAAGTATCTTTTGAAAAAGGAAGGGGGAAAAGCAACACCAACTTTGTCTTTACTTTTCTTTCCCCTTTTTTTTCCTTCCTTTGCACTTAATTTCACAGACTGGAAGGGACTAAAGGTTGGCTAGTGGATAACAGCACAGAAAAAGTTTAAGTGCTAATTTTCTGTCTAGAACAATTCAAGTTATCTCTCTAAAATTAAGGATTACTGGTCCCTGGCCATCAGGGTGAGAAAACTTAGTTTCTAACGAATCCATAAATCCAAATTATTTTCCTGGATTACTTGAATTTCTAAAATGCATAGCTTGAACTGAATCACCTAAACTCCTGATTCAGAATTCTCTGAGAGTAAAAATGTCCTGTAAATTTTGAGACATATTTTGATGCATAAAAATAAGTTTAAATGCCCCAAATACACACTTTGGTCTTCATTCTTTTTATGTCTTAGCCCAGGTGTTTGCAAAACAAAGGCTTGAATTTAGTAAAATTTTTCAAGGAGAAGGAAAAAACCAAACAAACATCCCCCATCCTCACAAAAAGAATAAAACAAACAAACAAAAATTCCTTATATTAAGCCCCTCATCTCTGAGACAGGCTATTGAAGCTACCGGTAAGAAAGAAAGAAAAGGAACAAGACTAGTACAAGAAATAACCTTCAGATCTCAAGCCCCAAGGTCAAATGTGACAGATGCTACTAATTCCTTCATATATTTTCCTTGACATCTATCAATGCAATCAATCTTAAGTGAAGTTGTAGATGCCAGAAAGGGAATAGCCTATCATGATTTGCAGCAACCTTCAGAACCAGGTGAACTTTCTCTGTTGGAAGTGCTCCGCACACCTACTGAAGTACTGGCTATGAAGCATTAGTGTTTTATGACTTCCTTTTTCATGCACGCATGTTCAGATTTCATGTTTTATTTAAGAAACACCTTCAACCTCACATATTTACACAAAAGTCTTCAGATGAATCTCAAGCTTGGTGGTGAGGGAGGTGTACAATAAAAGACCAAACTGAAATTAGGTGTCACTTGTTACGTTCTTATAAAAAGTTTGGTTTGATGTATAGTACATAATACTGCAACTCACCATTACCAGTGCAAGTAGAGGTGTAAAGTAATAATGGTAATTAAAATGAACCATGATTTTTTTTTCCTTGCCCAATTCCAATTTCTCCAAAATATACAAATCTAAAGAAACGAAAATCAATCCTTTATTACAAACTCTAACCTTGCTGACAAGATTTCCTTGATTTCGTTTGTGTTTTCTCCACTCCACTAAGAACACTTACAATCTTACTTGCTTTATAATTATAAATTTAACGCATGTGAAAACAGATGAGAGGTGAAACGAAATCAGTGGCCACAGTGACAGTCTGACAAGCACCCAGAAGTCAACATTCAAACTGTGGCAGCAATTCTGCTTTGCTTAACTACCAATATAATGCAACAGAAACATACTTGATGTCTCCTCACCTCCAGAAAGAGAAAATGGGAACTCCATTAACTAGAAAGAAAGGATTGTATACAGCACCATGGGAGCAGAAAACCAGCAAAAGATAGTACCGGAATATGGTGTCATTTGAGATAAATCAGAGAGTCCTGTGCTCCAGGGCAGGAATTATAACAACTCTTTTGCCATTACAAAGGATCAATAGCAGTGCACTGGTTCTCTCCCTGTATCATCTGCAGGTGCTTGTAAAACCCAACAGAATTGCAAGAGATGTAAGAAGAGACTAACCACATCAAAAACACATCCACACGGTCAGAGCAGCTAGAAACACTTCCATGCAACAAATCTAACAGAAAACAGCAAAGTGTTGTTCCCCATAGAGGAGTCCTACTGATTGCTCAGGAGCTAAATTAGGAAGGTCTAACCAAAAGTGTTCCAAAATCCACAGATTAAATTGGTATAAGATCTTTCTGCTCTTTAAAAATAATAATAATTAGAAAAAGGTACAGAATTCTGCTGAACTGATAAACAAGGACATGGTTACCTTCGGAGTAGCAAGCACTGTTGCAAATATTGCGTATAAAAGTTATGACTGTATTTGGCAGAGTTTATGTGAAACACAAAACAAGTATCCCTTTGCCAGCCTCTGGTGTTTCCTCACTCAGGAACCATTCCCAGCCACCACTTCAGCCATTCTGCTCCTGGTGTGTGTTCCATCGGCCCCACCCTACTGCAGTGTGATGCAGCTTAACTTAGGCACCTTTCCTTCTGCATGCAATACATCAGCTGCAGTGAAATACGTCAGGTAAGAAAATAAAACAAACAGGTGTCTTCCACACAGCGATTTCTGTAATCCCTCTGGCTCATTATGGTTCGAACTGGTACAACTCTAGTTCACAGGCTGGGGCTTTTTTTTTTCCTAGAGAATGTGACCAGAGGAGCAAAGAGAACATCCATGGTTCTCCTTCGAGTCTTTATGCATAATCACACCTGGTAATTTACACACAAAGACAACATGGATGAACTCTGGTAACAAATAAATATTGGGTGCCATGCTGTCTTTACCTAAATACAATTTCA
Organism: Edolisoma coerulescens; assembly: GCA_013397115.1. NCBI lineage: Eukaryota > Metazoa > Chordata > Aves > Passeriformes > Campephagidae > Edolisoma > Edolisoma coerulescens. The sequence continues at coordinate 217,694 of VWZW01000176.1, forward strand.
TTGCTTTACGTACATTCTACTTAAAATAAGCTTCAAGTGCTGTCAACCGAAACCTTGGCTTGCCTGGTTTCGCCCTGAATGAAATAGTAATACCTGACAGCATCTGATTTTTTTTCTCTTGTAAACGTAGGTGAACTGTGAAGACCTTGTAAGATCTTAATATAAGTAATTCGGATTATGCAATTTAAAAAGAAAAAAAATGTAAAGAAGATATTAGTGCTGTGCATAGTTCAAGATATGAGAAAATCCACCCTGGAATTAACTTATTGCTTTATCACCCTTCAGATGCATTTGTTTAAATAAAAGATATTCTTCCGGCTATGAGCTTGATTTCAAGCAGTGGCATGGACTCACTACTGCATGTACAAGTTGCTGGCAGCTACACACACTTTACACCTCTTGTTTGCAAAGCAATATATAAAGCATGTGGAATCAAAGAAGCGTCAGCTCTGAAACTTTAAAGTGTTTTTATTTCTAGCACAGGCTCATCATTGAGGAATTCAATTACTTTGTGCCTGGAGCTAAAATCCTTATAAAATTTTAGAAATTATTTTGTTATAGCATGGTCAAAGAACTCATTATAAAAGAACACAGTTGTTTGCAATTTCCAAGACAAAATAAAATATTGAACGGAACAGATTTCCACTGTAGGGTTGCTAGTTCATTTAAGAACTTCATTGAATTATTCTTGACTTTCAATCAGATATTCTGGATTCCTATTTAAAGGAAAAAAGATATTTTAAAAAGTGAAGTTTACATGTTTTGTTATCAGAGCTGGAATAGCTAATATTATCCCTCCAAACAAAGGAGGGGCTCTCAAATTCTGGAATAAAGATTCAGGGCAAATGGTGACAAATTTCTACCTTCTCATCTGTGGCTGTAGTCCATCAGGAGTTTTTTAACTATCCCCATGTGACATTTATGTGGGCACAGTATCAGAGTTTTCCTGCATTGCTGAGCCGGGAGAAGAGCTACTGCCTCTCACAGTGAAGGGACAGAACCAAAGGAAGAGGGAAAATGAACCAGCCGGTTGCTCCAGCTGGAGTTTTACAGCACACAGAGTACCAAGGAGTCAGACATAAAAATCCATGAAAGCCACAGGCACATCCTTACCCCTCCATGCACCACAGAGATGCTGTTGGGGAGCAAGCTGCACTTCTGGCAAGCATATGGGACAGTCAAGCTATAACCAAAGCCACCCTCTGTAAAAGCACAAACCCTCTTTACTGTGGTGATGATATCCATCTGCAACACACATCTGAGTCATCCGTGGTATCTCCAGCAGACAGCAAAGGTAGGAATTTATTGTACTTAAAGCCATCTTTCCCTTCCCTTCAAGGCTCCTTCCATTTGGCACTTGCCTGTGCTCCTGGTGAGCTCTGCCCACCCACAGATCCGAGCTGGAGCTCCTCCGTGCAGCAGACCAGAGCATTTTACACACAGCAATATTCCCTGTGAGTGCCAAGGAGCAGCGGCAGTGCCAACGCAGGAGGCACTTTGCACAAAGCATGTTTATTAGCTGTGACACAGAGCACAGCATTTGCAAAGAGCTAAGGAAGAAGACAGCTGCTGTGGCTCCTCTAATTACCTCTCCCCAGACATCAACAGCAATTTACAATTTGGATGATGTTGCTGGAACTAAGTATGATCTAGATCCACACACAAGCTCTCCTCCTCACTTTTATAGGCCATGTGTTATACGGGAATTACAACTATTCAAACTGTTTCTATGAGTTAGGTTATCTCCTGCAAGGCTTTTTATTGCACATTCTCCTTTTGCTACTGGAAGATACAGAATTTGCTGTAGATAGTAAGCAGATAATCACATCTTGTTATGAGCACAAGCCAGCAGGATTTGCTATTAGAAACTCTCTAATCTATCACATCAAAACAAAGAACATTTAAGATGTTTGGTAAAAATTATGCTTCTTAACACATTTCACAACAAAGGTAAGAAATAAAAATTTTAAAAAGTCGGTATATAGAGCAGGTAGAACATTAGCCTCACATATATCCAAATTGAATTCCGAGTTACCCTACTCCTACAGCATCTTGAAATATTTACTGTGTTCACCTCCTGCTGTTTTGCTGCTAACAAAAATTTGAAAGAATACACAGGAAGTCTGACAAATTAAAACATTGTCAAGATTAATTGCACAAAGAGGATAAAACATTTCAAACAGTTGCACCCTTGAAAGATCAAAAGCTTTCCTCCCCTGCCAGTAGTTCTGAACAGCTTTATTGGCAAAAAGAACAGAAGTGAAGACAAAACTTAAAATGTATGCAGGCACATGAAACTGCAAAGACTCAGTAGATATTCTAAGCCCAATAGTATACATGGGTTAAGAAGCAGTAAAAAGCAATCAGACAGACAGAATTAGGCAGAAAAGCTTTAACCTGGGGATGAGCATCCACACTCTATCTGTACCTGCAAACACTGAGAATATATGTGATGTCGACTTAGAGACTCAGTTATGTGGATCCAGAAGTTTGTTAATGCTCTGTATAGTAAAATAAGCACCAATCTCCAGCTTTTACAATATTTTAGACCCATGCAAGACAAGCATCTCCTCAGTGTGGTGTCCTGCTCCCCTCAGATGTGCAGCATGTATTTTGTGGCTATATTGCTTCACAATTGAGTGATTTTTCTCAATTCAAGCTGTGAGCCAAACGAGGGGATGAGACTTACCCATGTTTCTCTGGGCTCTGCTCTGACAGGATTTCACTGCTGCTCTCATCAATGGGATGGACACGAGCAATATATTCTCCACTCTGCTGGTAAAACTTGTACACAGCCACTTGAACTACACATTGATCACTGTTGCTCCTCAGCCAAGGGCTCAGGATGGTGGGGCTCGGCCTCTCTGATGCATTGAGAAACAGAAATGAACCTAGAAGAGAGGATGCAACAAGAAAGCTTTAAAAATTAGAAAAACCCAAAAGCCTCCTAGATTACAGATGAATACTTTCAAGTTTTATGTCTCAGCTCATTCTGCAGCCCTTCCATACCTCACAGTCAAAGTTTATATTTGCCAATTAGTTTGGGAAGTTTGCCCATTTTGTGTTAAACCTATTAAGATTAAAGCAACACTTCAACTCACCTTTGAATGGCCCAAAACAAATATTACATTTAGATTTAACTCCCAGAAGGAAAAAGCCCACACAGGTGATTAAGGAGTTTTGGGTTTATATTCTTGTCTGTAACCTCTTGGGTCTGGTCCAGACCCAAATATATTAACATTGGTTCAGTGGGATCCTGATTTGACAGCTCTGGTATATACATATTTGTTTATTTATAATACTTTATACTGTATCTAGTTCTCTCACCCAAACAAAGAACACAAATTCAATAGCTTTTCTTTTGCTCTTCTATAAACAGAAGACCACAGCATTTTTAAGTCTAATATTAGAGACAGGATAAAGGTCTGACACAGTTTCCTTTCTTCAGCAATTCATTCTAATGTATTAATTTTATATGCAGCTAATCCACATTAAACATTTCATTATTATCCAGTACATTGACTCCCTCGGCCTAATTCTATTTCAATACAATCTGAGGCTTATCCAGTGGGACAGAGATAATGTATTTTCATCCCATTGCTGCTCATTTCAGGTGAGTCAAATGACTCCCTTTCGGCAGCTGACTAATTTATCAATTTGTCCACAGAACAAGCACGCTGGGGCCTGTAGTTGGCAAATGAAAGGGACCAACCCTTGAAGCAAGAAAAAGTTTTATATTCCACAAATTCTAGCAAGACTGGTCAGGTAATGAAATCTCATTGTCTTGATTACCTGGAGCAACCATTAGTACAGCCTGTCCGTTAATACTGAAAACATGCAGGTCTGATGAAGAGTTTAATTTCATTGAGAGAGAAATTAAGGCTCAACAAGGCTGTAATTGAAACTTATTTTTAAATGTGCATGAATTTTAACCAGAGCAGAAACTTGTTTTTGAAAATACCAAGGTTGAAGCTTCAGAGAAATGATCTCCTACATCACCGATCATGTGATGAACATGATATCCAGGGTGTCTAAGAAATACTGTCAAGGAGCTACAAATGACTCCTTCTCATTTTCACCTCAGTGTGTAAGCTGTGGACCACGAGGTGCAAAGCAGCCACTCTGAGCTCCTGCAGCAGTTCACCTCCTTCCACGAAGCATTTGGTGAATTGTTGTAATTTGATTGTTCTCCTTTCTCTCCACTGAACTGAGGGTCAAGAGCTCGGATTGGAATAGCTCACTGTCAGATGCTGGTTTAGAATATGGGAATTGCACTTGTGTTCACAGATGTCCCCTTTGAAAAAGTCTGATTTGGCAAATCATCTCAGGTCACACACAGGGCAACAATGGAAGGGCTAAAAACGAAAGCTGGATTCCTGTCAAACACTGTTTCCCTCCCATACATACATTTATCATAAACAGCATTTTTCACATATTTGTCAAAAGCAATGTTCTTGACATTTACACCACATTAATGACAGATCTAAAACTAGAAAACATCTGTACTGAAAGAAACATGGAAAAAAAAATAAAGTACAGCCTGCTCAGATGTCAAGGTTTGCAAACAGAGAAGGGTGAAATGCAGTCACAACTTTTTTTCCTTAATAACAAGACTCCTTTATCTAAATAATAGTCTTTAATACAGTTGGTAATGGAATTGTTTGATGACTTTAAACAAACAGTTTTTGTCAGTTATTTTTGTTGGTCAGTAAAAGAGAAAAAACTCCAACAAAACAAAATCCAGCCACATGTATCATCCTTCCCTGTCTCTCCCTTTTGTTGCAAACAAAAGAGAATTAGAGCAGTAAATCTTGTGGCTTTAATTTTACCATCCCCATAAGAACAATGAAATCTCTGACATGAAAGGGAGCAAAGAGATTTCTGCTGGTGGCAGAAAGACACTAAGCGTTGCAATAATTGCTGATGGTAACTTGCCAGGTGCAAGAGCCATTTGCTCGTCTTACTGCCTTGCAACAGGGAGTCAGATTTTAAAAATAACAAACAAAGGCAGCTTTCATTCCTTCTTTTCTTGCAGTGGTTCTAAATCAAGGGAGCTGCCAAGGATAGTCCCTCTTATGCCCTGACTTGAGGTCAGGTTTGAAACATCAATGAAGTCCAGTAGTAGACCAGGGTAGCTGCTACAGCAAATTTGTGAGATAGCCATGAATCTCCTTTGTTCTGACTTTANTAGACCAGGGTAGCTGCTACAGCAAATTTGTGAGATAGCCATGAATCTCCTTTGTTCTGAGGCCAGTTGTAGCTTGTTACTCATCACGTGGCCAGTTGTACCTACTGGTTTATATTGCTGAAAGGAGTACAAGTTTGCCATGGTGGGGTTACCCCAGCACACTCTCCCAGGATGCTCTTCCCAGGAGGAACAGCCCCACACCAGCTGCTGGGAAATGCTGCCTAGGAAATCATGGCTCCATAGTGGATTACATTGTGTTGGCCTCACCACCACCACAATCTTGTTAGAAATGTCCTCCCAGTGCATACTTTTGGGGAGATCACCTACCTGGGCAAATATTAGAGCTACGAGAGGTTGTATTTTTTTATATAAACATATTTATTTTATTTTAAAAGAGGAGAGAATAAACACAACTTTATTCTTGTTTTTGAAAGCTCAGCTACCTCAAGGGTGACTTCTTTGTCTGCAGCAATATTGTCTTTTTGCTCTTACTGCTCTTTTAGTTTGTAAGTGCCGAGCAAGGAACTATCAGAGCCTCATTTAGCTCTGGTGTTATGGGAACAGTTTCCAAATTTGAAATGGGGGTACTTGCTTGAACACCACAGACATTTTCTTATACAGCAGAATTTGAAGATTCTGGGATTAAACCATGGCACCCACAAAGGCATAATTAATGTAGCTGATGTGAGAAATGATACATTTTAAACAAAAATCCCTATGCTTCCCCCTTCCTTCAAAAGCACAATCTCAAGCACTGTTGTCACTATTTCCTGTGATGCTCCCCCCAGGATCACTACGACCACCATTTCCAGGATCAGCCTAGAGACTGCTACTTGAGAGTTAAGAGATCACCTGGAGATGGATTCCACATCCATGCCGAGGGATACAAGATTATTCTATTTCACAGCAAGAGACTTTCTCAGCAAAACCAGAAGCTACTTGTTCACTTGTATTTCCCCACAGTGGGAATCTATGTGGCATGCTTTGAGATCATTCTGTAGATTGTAAGACTCTAAGTTTCCAGCTAGAATTTCCTTGCACTTATTTTCTCCTATTGGCTTGCAGCTCTAATAAGACTCTCGGGATCCGCCTGGGTGAATACCTAGAAAAAGCACTGTAGCTTCCACCGAACTTCTGCTGCTATTTAGATACCAGGGGACATAAGCTGAGATGAAGGGCCCCATCATGGTACATGCTGCCAGTGTCACATTCTGCTCCTCAGGACTCTGAAGGGTCTGTTATTTACCACAAAGATCTTCACCAATGAGTCACTGCAGGAGTCTTTTGCTATAGGTTTTAAATTGGACTCTGGCTGCACAATGCAATGCTGATATTGAAGAGATGCAGTTAAAATAATCAAATTGTAACTAGATATATATACCCACAGACCGAAGCACTTAGCACTTCTGGGGTCCTGAGCTCATTCATCATCATCACGCAGAACCCAGGGTTTGCAGAGGGACCAGCAGTCAGTATTTTGCCCCCAGTACACCCATGTTTGCATTATATGACAGAAACCCTACTAGCTGATACTGCTCTGTGGTGTTCCAGAAAGTGCTGGTCTAAATGCAAATACTTTACTCTTCATAATCCCTCTAAACACTCACACACTGTGTGACAAACCTACCAATAGTATTCCGCTTCTAATGATAATTTTTCCCTGCCTTTTAAATAGCTGCAGTCATAAGGCAATGGTGTTACTCATCCTCGTATGGTGTGTCTGATAACATCTCTGGCAACCTGCTGTCACTTCAGACAAACACACATGAAAAGATATTTATGCTTTAAGCACAGTAGATTATTGCAGTTGACATAAAAGGAATATTACAAGACAAATTAATATATCCTGCATGAAAAATTGCTGTTGATCTTTTGGAAACTTGTTTACAACATTTTAACATTCATGTCACACAAAGGGAAGGATGGTTTATCAGCTTAGTAGCAAGATGTTTTTGAGGTGATGAAGACAGCTTCAAGTTCTACTGTTCAGGACTAATGAAGTAACAGATTATTTATAAACAAGAAAACTGATGTTAAAGTACTATGCATGCACACACTATGAACAAAGCATCTGTCCAAAAATGTTTTCAAATGAAGAAATATAAACTGGTAAGCCTACAACTTAAACCCACATCAGCAATGAAGTGCATTCCCATAATCGCCGGCCTGACATCCTTGTCTGACGTGGATGCACAAACCACCTGAAACTCATGCCAGTGAATGCTGAGGCAAGCCTGAGATGTTCTGGAGACAGAGCCATTCCTTTGGCCCGAGGAACAGGGTAAACTTGGAATCCTATTGCAAGCCCTCTGAAAAGCTGGTCATTTGACAGCTACCCAATAGCTTTGGATGCACCCTGCTAACTGTTCATATCCTAAATCCTTCCTGGTCAGTCTTGGGGGAAAACCACCGAGAGAGCCAGGTCAGGCTCTTCTGCTCAACAACCTCAGTGCAACCCCATCGTATCCTTGGACCTTTCTGAGGCAGCAGCCCAGGAAAGACGGGTGCAGCCCAAAAAGACAGCAGCCTGAGAAGTCACACTGGGAAACAGGGGTCCCCAGCAAAGTGTTCACCGCAGAAAACAGCCACTAGCTCTTCTGGGATAAATACATGGAGGCAATGGCCCAACCTGCAGCTGAGGTCTAGGATTTCCAGCATGTGATGGGGATGACCTGCTAAAGAGCAGCTCTGCAGAGAAGGACCAGGGAGTCTTGGTGGGCGACAAATTGACTGTGAGCCAGCAGTGTGTCCTTGTGGCCAGGAGGGCCAATGGGATCCTGGAACACATCGGGAAGAGTGTGGCCAGCAGGGCAATAGAGCTGATTCTGCCCCTCTACTTGGCCCTAGTGAGGCCACATCTGGAGTTCTGTGTCCAGTTCTGGGCTCCATAAAACAGGACAGACAAGGAGCTACTGGAGAGGCAGAGCGGAGGCCACAAGGATGATTCAGGGTTCCTCTCTCTTGTGAGAAGAGACTGCAGGAGCTGAGCCAGTTTAGTTTGGAGAAGAAAAGACTGAGATGGGATCTCATCAGTGCATATAAATATCTCAAAGTGCCAAGGGGACGGTGCCAGATTCTTTTCAGTGGTGCCCAATGACAGGACAAGGAGCAGTGGCCGTGAACTAANCAGAGCAGAGGCAATAAGGATGATTCAGGGTTCCTCTCTCTTGTGAGAAGAGACTGCAGGAGCTGAGCCAGTTTAGTTTGGAGAAGAAAAGACTGAGATGGGATCTCATCAGTGCATATAAATATCTCAAAGTGCCAAGGGGATGGTACCAGATTCTTTTCAGTGGTGCCCAATGACAGGACAAGGAGCAGTGGCCGTGAACTAAAACACAAGAAGTTCCACCTCAGCATGAGGAAGAATTTCTTTACACTGAGGGTGCCAAAGCACTGGCACAGCTGCCCAGGGAGGTTGCGGAGTCCCTCTCCCTGGTGACATTCAAACCCCACCTGAACATGCTCCTGTGTCACCTGTTCCAGGTGACCCTACCCTGGCAGAGGGATTGGACTGAATTCTCTCCTGAGGTCTCTTCCAACCCTAACAATTCTGTGATTATATAAAAAGCAAGGCTCAAAATACAGCTAGGCTGACCTAATCTGATCACACTTATAAAGCAGCAATTTAAGTCTTTGCAAAACTGATAGATTGTTATTCTGAACATAAACTCTATCTTCCCACTAAAAGGATTTTATTACCTTTCACGTACAACTTCAATACTCTACCAGATTAAATTAGAGCTGTAAAAACTATTAACAGTCAATGTCTGTTGGGGACTGTACAGTAGAAAAAAATTATTTAAATCAAGTTTTATAATCTTTAGAGATGCTGACTGGAGAGAACATTTCCACTAGTATCACACAACATCCCACAGAGCTGGTCTTTGCATTCTTCATTTTACACTTGACTTTCAAATTAATTGTTCAAGCAAAACTCTCACAGGAGGAGCTCAGTTGTTGGCAAAAGCCATGAAAGAACTGGGCACTACCTGAGTGACAACATTTAAGAAAAGATTCTGTTATACTTTTTCTGGGTTTATATATACAGATTTTCTAATTGCCTCATCAAGACTCCAAAATGTGCTGAATGTGAAGAATGTGAACGGTCTCCAGTGCTGAGTGCAATGTGACTGCATAAGCACCAGAAGATTTGCAACCTGCTATACTTGCATCTGACTTAAAATTCATGAAGGTAACAGCCTTTGAATTATTACAAAATTTGGAGCTGAACAATTCTTAACAATCTAATTATGGTAATTGGATGATATCTTACCTCTTTGGAAGTCGATCAGAGTCCCTGCCATTAGCTGAAATAGAACGGGGATTTCACTTCTAATACCGAGCAGGAGTGTGAGCACGTTTCTCTGGATGATGCAAGTGCAATTCAGAAGCACTAATGAATTCATACTAACTCTTGTGGGCATGTCATACATTTTACAAATGGACAAGTTAGGGCAGACATTAAACAACTGCAAACAGCATGCAGCCAAGACTGGTATCAGAGCTGAGATCTGCAAGTCAAAACTCTTTAAAAATTACCTCCTATTCAAGTATTTTTCATTTCCTAAGTATAAAGAGGAAGGACAATAATCTATCAAAGCAAAATAAAGTAAAATTTTGTCCTGTTACTAAGGCATCAAGCAAATTTGATTAGCCCCATATGATTTCTCTTGAATTCAATGGCTTCACTCATATAAAACCTTATCCCTCAAACAACCAGTGTTCACTGTTGCCCTTGGGAACTGCAGCAGTGTTCTAGAAATGTGACTTGAAGTTAGGAAAGACAGGAGTCCTTCCTTTTCTCACACTCCAGTCCCAGAAATTTTCTTTATTATTTTAACTATTCTCTTGGAGGCAGCCTTGAAGCCTTACACAGAGGGAGGAGTCTCCTAGAAGTGACCTTCACACAATTCTTGCACAGATTTCCCCTGTCACTTCCCTATGCTCAGGTGTAGTGTGTGAGCTGAAGTCCAAATGAATGCCCTTTAAAGATTTATTACTATTTATCAGTTTAAATTCCAATAATCCCTGGCATATCCATATGGAAAAGCTGGATGTCATCACAGTACTCTTTAGACAGACAACAATAAATGATGTTTTTGTCACAAAGTAGTTTAGATCCAGTTTTTCGAAAGGAAAGTCAGATGGAAGACGAAGAAAACAATTAAAAGCTCCAGGTATTGCCTTCTGTAACAGGAGCTAGAGCCAGATGCTGTTACAGCCCAATTCCTAAATGACTCAGCAACGTTTGCTCCCAGCTAAAAAGCACTGAACTGAAAAAAAGTAGTTAGTTAATTAAAAACCTAAAATTCAATGCTGAAATTAAAATCTTTCCTAGAGAATGACAGAAGAGTCTTTAAATAATTCAGCCTTGCACAGCTGATTAACCAATACGCATCTTCTCTTTTGCTGCTGACAGAGGCGCATGGCAAGTTGCTTTTGAGATGCCTGTTCTGAGACTAGAGGATGGGAGAATTTTCTGTCATCGTGAGCAAGACAGACCTAAAGGGAAAGCTAAGAGGAAGCTGGTCCTGTCAGTAAAAACAGAGGCAGAATGCCTCTTCAGTAGCTCAGTGTGTGCAGTAGTTAAGGGAAGGGTGTGAAAGGAAGCCTAGTGCTGTGCCTCTGGTTGCTGTTTTGCCCTCGAGTGTGCTTATTCGATTACACTCAGGAGGCTGGAAGCTTAAAAACTAAGAAGTTCAGCAATACTGTGACGCACAAGTACCTGAATAGAAATGTGCCTGGAACAGAATTGCAGCCACTCACAGTTCAATAACGTCAGAGACATGTTAAAAAAGTAGCTAGTACTGCAAGTTAGTCCTCTGAAGAGCTAGAAAGCCACAAGAGAAGGCAGCTAATTAAATCTCTCTGGTGGAGCCCTCCTCCTTCTGCATTCTGTGTCAGGATTAAACTCATGACACAGAAGCTGCCATTGTGTCAGCTTTAAGTGCACAAGAATCATAACTCAGACCATTGGAGAATCATGAAATTGGTCCATAGATAACACAAATAAGATAAATCATGACAAGATGATGCATTTTAATGTCTCGCACATTTCAATTTGTTGTCGTCATCATCTTCTCCACATACATGCATGTACATCCATGCACACAGTGCCAGGAGTCTATTAGTTGGCCAACTGTCACTGTAAGTAGTGGGAAATGTGATGATCCTATCCAGAGCTTGTTAAATGCCTCATAGCATAAAGCATCTGTCACCAAATCCCTGCCCATCCTGAGGTTCAGCCACCCTTCTTCCATCTCCAGCAGTCCACATCACTTCCATCTATCTGCCTGTCAGTAACACAGGTATCAGTTCTGCATGCCAGTTTTGTTTGGCAGACCCCTTTTCACTCATCTTTTAGCCCTAGAGCGTCCTCATGTTTTCTGTGCTTTCCTAAGTCATCGCTGCAAGGATGAGAAGGGAGGAAGAGTGCCTTGGCACACCAGTTAGGGGACGGAAAGAAATGCAGATGGCAGAAAAGTTTTGAGGACTCTGTGCTCTACTGTGAAAGCTATACTGGCTGCTGGTTTTCCTTCTGCTGATTCAAAAACCCCACTTGACATTCATGTGTAAGAAAAGAAGTAAGCTTCACCCACGTATTAGTCGTCAATGAGCAGACAAGTGAGGAGATAATGGCCTTTCCCCTAGGTGTGACAATGAGTTAGAGCTTCTCTGAATGCTGATAGACACGCTGAAAAATGCTGAGGCAATCAGTGACAGAAGAGGATTCCACCAGCTTACAAGAGTTTCTGTTCCCTGGGCCTTCGATCACTTACGTGTTCTCCAACAACACAGTTAAACTTCACACTTATAGCATTTTACAAATTCAAAACATTGCAGAAATATTAAATGATTAAACCTCAGGATGCTAAAAATCCATTTTTCCATTGGAAAAGACAACACAAAAGTGAGGGCCTTGCCTCCTTAATGCGGTAAAATCAGACATCACACAGAATTAGTAGTCTGAACTGCTCAATTGCCAACAATCTTATTTATGATGGCAACATTTATTTGAAAGAGCTACTTTCATCTGCTTCTTGCTGTCAACTCCTTAATTAAAACTCTACCTAATCTGCCTCTCCTGTGAAATAAAGCAGATTCTCCTTTCTATTCTGGAGACAGTGGCAGAGGTGAAGGAGGGACTATGGTTCAGATGAAGGCTACATGTCCTGGTGGGATCAGATCTCAGTAGACTGGACTCAAATCATCTGGTCTTGGTTCTGGCCTCTCAAGGACCTTCCAGCACGAAGAAGCAAACAGCCTGTCCACTGCTGTCACTGTTTTAAAATGGGATCACTGAACTACAGGAACTGGAAGGTCCTTCCACAGGTCTCCATCCAGTGTCCTGCCCCAAGCAGGACCATCACCAACACTAGATGAGGGTGGTTACAACTTTGTTCAGCCAACTCTCAAAAGCCTCCAGGCACGGAGATTTGACAGCCTCTCTGGGCAACCTGTTCCAGCACTGCACCCTGCCCCTGGTGAATCTGTAAAATCTAACCTGGACCTCCCAAATGGGACGCTGTTACCACCACCGATTGTATCATCTGCTATGGCGGAGAAGTATTTGGCTTTGCCTTCTTTGTATCTCCCTGTTAGGTGGTTGTGGCCACTTCTAGCTCACCTCTCAGACACTTCTCTCCAGACTAAGCAAGCCCATCTCTGAGGGGGTACATCCTGCAGGCCCCTGAATACATGACAGCCCCACTGGGCCCTGTCAGTTTCCCCACATCCCCCCTGACCTGGGAAGGGGAGCCAAGGCCAGACACAGCAACCCAGGTACAGCCTCCCCACCACTGAGCAGTCCAGAATAAGTAACTTCGCTGAATGCTGGATGTCTTCCTCCCACCCTATTTTGGATGGCTGCCTACCCTATTTGTTATTAGTTGGGTCCTCCACAACCAGCAGGTCCTCTTCAGCAAGACAACTCAAGGCCACCACTTCCCAGCCTGGGGAATGGATGCTGCACCAGCAGATCCTGGTGCAAGAGCAGAGCTTATTACCTCTGGTGGCTCCACAAGGCTCCTGTTAAACCATTCCTCAAGTTTACCAAGGCCCCTCTGGAGCAAAGTTTTGCCATTCACTACAGCAGCAGAGTCCCCTCTCCTTCCAGTTGAGGATCATCTACAAGTCTGAGCAGTGTCTCATTTTCTAGGTCATGACTGAGAATACTGAGCACTACCAGCCCCAGTACTGACTCTCCCAATCTTTGCTGCCCTTTTCTTGAACCCATGCTGTTACATGCTGAGGTCTGGGGGTTGTCTTGGCCTGTAAAGGCAAAGAAATTCACGTTCCCAGTATCACCTGTCGATAAAATTTCTTTAGCATGTACCAAGGAAGACTAATGGATTATTCAAAACACTTTATTCCCCTACAGGCCCTAGGAGATTCACGGAAGGCCAGACCTCTTTACAGAGAGTACCTTAGGAGGTCACTGCACCAGAGTCCAGGAGAATGAGGGAAAAGACAGCTGGCAGCTACAAAGAGACAGACAGTGACAACAGCACACATGGAAACAAAGAGGAGCTTCAGTCATGTCAACAGTGACCACTGAAGTACATGTAGCTCAAAATATTTTTGCTACAATGCCAAACCATAATTTCTGTGCCTTGTCTCCTCAGTTTGCTTTTCTTATTGTGATTGCACTGCAATTCACTTGAAAATTACATTTCTGCTGAGGAAGAGCCATTTTTTCTTTACTTGTTCTGCAAACTGCCTATGACACTTTTGGGCTCTGAATACTGTGAGCTGACTGAAATAATAAGGACACTACTTTTTCCAGCAGTGAAAGAGCTGGTAAAAGTCTCCACTCTTCATGCAAGCAAATACCCATGGGGCTTCAATGTGGGTTTCACATGAGTACAAATTGTAGAAGTTCAAGCTCTCGATGCACATTATGGATGAAAGACTGTACAGCTCTTTTGCTCTAAAAACAAAAAGCATGGCCACAGGGGATCTGCCCACTGAACAGGGCATGCCAATCATCTCACATGGTGCAATCCTACCTTCACCATGCCTTATAAATGAATTCTTTTTCTCAAGAGAGAAATGTTTGTCTTAAAAAAATAACAAATTTTGACAGCACAAAGCCTAACTATAACTGAGAAACGTTACATGAAATTCAATTAAACAGGACCAACCATGATACATCATATGAGTTTCCTTCTTCCAAAAAGAATACTTAAATGTCTCTGAAATGTCACCACAGCCCTAACTTAGCATTTCTGCCTCAAAAAACAAACTGAGGAAGTCATATAGATTGTCAGGGGAAAGGAGGGTCAAGGTGTATCTGCAAAGATGTACAAAGCTCTTCTGACCAACTACATTCACTTTTCAGCCTTACTGAAACTATCTAATGAGAAAAAAAATCAAGTATCCAGACTTATCATTCTGTTGGCATCCTGAACAAATTGCCTTTAGCTCATTGACATTCTAATTTTCTAGAAACAGGCATAGTTATGCTAGAAAGGTTATGACTTGTGTATTTATCTTGGTTACAATTATTCTATGCTCTTTTCACTTCCATAAGATATAGCATAAATGAGAAATCCCATTTTATTTGGTTTTTGTTAGCTGCAGAATGAAAGAACTACTGTCTTATTAAAAGACTATCTCTCTACTCTAGTTGTAGGCTGGAGATAACAGAACAAGGAATGGATGGTAGGGTGAATTGGAAATGGATTGTGGCTCATAACACAGATTTTACACAGCCCAGAATGACACTCAAGAGTTTAGAAGCTGGCTCTGCCCGACAGAGTGATCGCAGCTGATGGTTTCAGTGAGTCCCCACCACAAAGCCATTACCATTATCAGTACCACAGTGAGACATCTCAGTGGTAAGCTGGTGTAAATGAAACTTGTGTCGTTCCTGTACTGCAGACACGCAGTGGATTTTGACCTCGGTGCTATCTCATTCAATTTGCACTAAGCCCTAAGTGCCTCCCAGTGCTTATCCCTGTGGAGCAAAACCGCAGTAAATGTTACTTCTGGAATGAGCAGGTACATCGGATAGCAAGTACAGGAGGTACAGAATTATTCAGGAGCCCAAAGAGATCCGGTGCATGAGTGGGGACAGCTTGCCTTAGCACAAATATCCTTGCCCTCCACCTCCTGCTCTGGTGACAGATGACTTGCCTGCTAGTGAAGAACGAGTGGAAACACTTGATTTCACAAACTAATGCATTATGGTAACTGGTGCAGTATTTTATGCCACACGGTACAGATAGACTTCAAAAGTAAGCTGAGTGAATTTAAGGTATTTCCGTGAAACCACCCAATTTTGTGTCCTTAAATTCACAAACATCACTGGTGTTCCACAGGACAGCAAGAAAAGACACTTAGGACTTAGCTTTAATAAGGCTGCTTTTAAAAGCCCATACTGTAAAACACCACATTATTAAGAGAGGAGAGATCTTACCTGTTATTTCACTTTTACACCATTCACATAATTTGCCTACATTTTGCATTTCACCTGCAGGTCACTTTTCTTTTCCTGACTGTGCTGCCTTCCTTTCCTAATTGGAGGCATTAGCACAAGTCTGCCAAATCCTGTGGCAAGGGATGTTATTTAAAACCAGACAAGATTCAGCTTTCTTTGACTTCAAACAAAACCTTATGACCACCTGTCAAATGATCCAAGGTTCAACAGACCCATGTTTTTTTGAAAGCATCACTTCTGGCCTTAAATCAGCCTGGCAGCCTTCTTTTAAGGGTGGAAAATAAACTCCCCTAGGAATAAGCTAGTGGAAGCAGCAGACATGTAAGCTGTAATACAACAGTGAAGAGCAAACAGAGAGTTCTCCTCTTTCTAGTGACATCCAGCCACACAGGATTTACCGCCATGGCTTTTCAATAACCCAAGTCCTACAGGGAGTGAATGTGCTATAGGCTGTTATGAAGTGATTGGCAGAGACTCCATAAAGGTTACAGGAGATACCCAAGCCTCACTGAATAATGCTCCCTCCCTCTTTGCCTTTTAGATAAAAATAAATATTGCAAAGTCATATGCAGCAGAAATGCACAGCTGACAGCACATCACCATGGAGGCTCTAATAAGCCCATAGGTGTTTGTGCATATATGTCATATCTGACAGCATACGCTTTCACAGCTCCTGCACACAGCATTTTTCATCCCACCTGGCAAGGTTTTAATGGCTTTTCTGTTAAACTGGTTGGCTTTTTTTTTAAAAAAGGGAAACCAACATGTCTTTTCTGTTCATTACAGACTTGGAACTGATCCTGAAGGGAACATGGCAGAGACTTGTAGACTGAGGAAGCTTTCAAACCATTTCCATCTGTGAAGATGAGCTATCAGGGTATTTAATTTAGTTAAGTCTCAGTATGGCTGCAGCCCTTGTTCTAGATATGGTTGATAGCTTTTTTCCTTTAGGAGAAATGCGTAAAAGGAGGCAAACAGAATTGCTGAAACAGAAAAACTGTGTTCTTTTGGTGGCCTTCAACACTGAACAACTACTGAATGTTACTGAATTTACTGTTGTTCAGAGAAATCCTGTTTTTCCCCTTAAATCTAATCATACACCTACCAACATGACTCCCACATTGAGAGGAAAGGTACAGCAGTCACTTTCAGCTTTTGGCATTCTTGTAGGAAAATTAATTGATTTGGAACTCTGAACAGAAGGAGATGGAGACAAGAAGAAAGTTGGTGAGATGCATGAAACCAGCATCCTCTCTCCAAAGCTATAATTCAGCATTCAAGCACAGACAAACGAGACGTGGAATCTTCAAACCTTTGTGATTTGAGATACCTGATGTTCAAACCTCTGCCAGGAACTAAACACCCTGACATGAAAGCAAAAAATAACAAGCCTGACTGACGGTGACCATCTCTGTCTATCCTTTATACTCTGGTCCCTTCCAAACTGAACACTTACAAACTTGTCAGTCAATTTTCACACAATTTTTCAATTTGCATAGAAAATAGAACTGAAGTCAGTATGAGCACTGGATCTCATCTTTAGGAAGTTTAAATAAAAACTGCTAATTCTACCAGTTCTTTTTACAGTCACCCTTACCTGGGATCCCTTTCTAGCACTGTTTGTAAGACAAAGGCTTTCACATGCAGTGGGTACTCCAAGGGTGGTTGCTGATGTCAGGTTTGAATGGTAAATAAAGTTTTCATTACTTCTTGTCTAGTGAGCATGAGAGGCGTTATTTGAAAAAATAACATGGTACATTTGGCTGATTTTGCAAAGAAACTCATGCAAATCCACAAATGCTTTAAGGGTGACTCTGAAACAAATTAGCATAGAATCACAGAGTGGTTTGTGTTGGAAGAGACCCTCAAGATCATCCAGTTCCAAACCCCCTGCCATAGGCAGGGACACCTTCCACTAGGCCAGGGTGCTCAAAATCCCAGTCAACCGGGCCTTGAACACTGTCAGGGATGGGGCACCCACAGCTTCTGTGGGAAACCTGTGCCAGTGCCTCATCAACCTCACTGAGAACAATTTCTTCCTACTAAATAATCTCCATCTGCCCTCTGTCAATTTGAAACCAATACCACTCATCCTACCACTACTTTATACGAAAAGGTCATCCCTGTCTATTCTGTAGGCCCCCTTCATGATCTGTGAGATGGCTGTAATGCCTCCCAGACTCTGATCATGGATACATATGCTTTTCTCCTTTAAAAAGCTGTATAAGCTTTACTACTTTTGAAGGTTTCAAATCCAAATTGCAGAATGCCTCTGATTGGAAGATTGTCTTCATTTGGAAACAGCAGACAACTAGAGCTTGGTAACCATTTTCCATCACTGCACAGCCCACAAAGCCAATAAAATGCTTTTTTGAGGAAATACTAACCCGGTACAGATAGATGGAAATCAGATAGCACCTTGTATTAAGGTAAGAGCATCTACTTTGTAGTAAACGAAGTGTACAAGACGCAAATGATGCCAAATAGGGTGGCGAAAAATGATATACAAAGCCATAAAAAACAACCTCCACGGTCCTCTACAGTTCAGCCTGCAATCCCTGAAAAGAGCAATATACAGAAAACACAACTTGATGCTATTGCTTGAAATATTAAAGTGTGTTCAATGGTTTGATAACAGCCTGCTATTTGCAGATTTTAATACCTTGTGTGGGGAAGATGAAGGCTGATCAAAGATCATGGTTCATAAACAATTGGAACATAAACCACTCTGAAATATAACAGCACTCAAAAGAATCAAAATATTTCATATTTTCTAGGGGGCTTAAATACTGGGTAAAGCTAGCACCACCTACACTATAGCATACAGAATAATCTTGGCTTCATAGAAACAATAGTGGCAATTTGTTCCTTGGCCTCTAGACTTCCAGCAGGGCTATCAATTTATGACAGAGGCTTTCTGGCATGTGGATACCTACCCGGCCAGAAACAGAGTTGCAGCTGCCATTCATTTCATGAAGATCACCCTAAAACCTTTGGAGCTGGTAAATGTTGGCCTTCATAATTCAGATACTTTTAATGCAGTGCTTTCCCTCCCTAGCCAGCCACTTCAAAAACATCAAATCATATCTGCCTTTCCATTTTGTCAATGATGTACCCTCTCACGGGTGCTGACACTTTCTTCAATTTTGCAGTTATTATTTCAGATAGATTAGAAAGATCTGTCCTGCCTTAGCACTCAGCATATCAGGTGAGACTTAGGATGATCTCAATTATAAGAGAACTGTCATTTTTTGGGGAAAATGCTCTAAAGTCCTGTCATAGCTCCTTAGTGCGACGATCCGGTTGAAACTAAAACCTTTATACAGTGAGAAAACAAAGACACTTTTAGCCCAACATTTATTCTCCTATGGCTAGAAAATTACCTGCTTCAGTCATGAATAAAATCAATCTTTATCTTCTATAAGCAAAGAAATTATTCCACACTTCCCTCTCCCTCTTTTAACATTCACAAAATACCAAGCCTAGTGACTAAATCAGGAAAACCCCCCATAGAGAATGTATGTGTACTGGTTCTGAGTGCTTCTCCTGTTCCTTGCAAAGGTAGTTTCTAAATATATATATATATATATATATAAAAATTTAATCTTCCGAATACATAAGAGGATATGTAGTTTGAAAGAAGAAATCTGTGTTTTTTCATGAAAGCAAATAATTTTTTCCAGTCAGCTCTGCTTACACCTCACCATGCATGGAACACTCATGGTGACAGGGGATTGCTTTGTGCTGCCTTGATAACAAGCCAATTACAAAGTATCTGAAAAATATGGCCACCTATAAAATTACACTATAGTTAATGAAGCTCAGATACTGCCCCTAAAATGGAAAGAAAACGAAAAAACAAAACCCAACAATCCAGAAACCTGTCTATTAGATGTAGTAATAATCTGGCCATGAAATGATAAAGGTTTGACAACCCATAAATTACAAGCATTCGGTTTGGCTGCTGGGAAATTGCTTGCATACAAGTCACCTCAAATCCAATAACCTTTCCTGAAAGTTTGATTATAAGTGAGATTATAACTCTATTATATTAATCACAGCAGAAGAAGCAGACGAAAAACCCCGTACCAGACAACACCCTAATTGAGAACAATAAGAAAGATGAATAACATATGGTGGTTCACATAGGTGCCATGGCACTGTAATTGCTAAATTCAATTAAAGGGAAAAGAAGTTGAAGATTCTGCTACTGCTGTGATTTGCATATTACAGTTCAAAAAAGAAAGCCTTTCAAAAACTAGACTGTACTGAAATCAATCCTACAACAATAACAGCAAAAAAGGCAGAAAACTTTTGGATAATAAATGCCAATATGAATTTGCAGTGAATATGCATACATGACAAGAGAATTGTTCATAAAACACATAATAAATATTTTGCAGTTCTGTAGCACTTTTCATCTGAGTTTTAAAATGTGATTCATAACAGATTAATTCTCACGTAAGCAAATGCCACATAGGGATTTAATTTACTTGTCCAGAACAGCAGCACATTTTTAGAAAAGGCCAGCAAGCTTTTAATGATATCAGGTAACACTATGAAATACGATAACAAATGAAGCAGCTCTTATCCAACCAAGTCACATCAAAGGAGAGAAGAACATAGCACAGTTTCAAGACCTCAGCTGGTACCCACAACCATCTTTTACCAGAATACATCTGCTGCTTGGGCAAAAGAAACAAGACTCTTTTGCAGTGTCATAAAAGTTAGATTCCAAATCCTCACAAAGGGGGAATACCCTTGCACTTTGCCATTTTGCTGCTAAAGGCAGCATCCTTGAATCATGCCCTCACTATGGCAAATACCTGATACACTGGCTTACAGACTGACACATTTTGCCCTGGGGAGAAAGATGGAAATGAAACAACATGTTACTGCATTGTTCATTCAGAATGCACTACAGTGACTGCTCAGAGATGTTCTTCAGAAATGTAACCACCAACAAAATCAACGGAGCAGCTGAACAGACGTGGAAGTGTCTGGAACACAGACATGAACATGTAACCTCTCTGAGGACTTTGCACAGCTAAATTACAAAGGTAGTAAAGCAGTGGTGAGAGGATGCAAGGCAAGTACCTGCAGAACAAGACAGGACCAAGATCACAGAAATTTATACTTATTCTAAGCAGAAGCACAAGATACTAAAGTTTTGTCTGTTGGCGGGCTTGTGTCTCAAAACACTGTTTTTCAGTGTTTTGTTAGGCTAAATTTTTAAAAGCCTAAACAAAAGAATGCCTTAAAATGAATTAGGATTAATCATACCAAAATCATTAGCAGGCTAAACAGCAATATGCTTCCAGGGCACCGCGCCGCCTCCAGCCAAACCTCATTATCCTTCTGAACCCTAGTTAGAGAATAAATGGATTGACCTATTTATTTCATGTCTAAATTTTATTAGAGGATTAACTTATTTATTTAGCATTCAGCAGTGGCAGTAGCAAAGGTATTTGTATTCTGTGGTCTAGGAGAGGTAAAGGGGATGACTGAATGAACTTTGCTGATGGACCTAGATGGGTGAATTCCTGCAATCAATGTCTGTTCCTGTATGTATCTCTCTCTGCTCTAGTGACAAGCACACAGCAGCTTTCTTGCTGGCCTTACACACTCATTCTTAAATCACTGATATTTAATTTGCATTTTTCTTATCTCCAGTTTTAGTGTTTTTCCACCTGTGCACATTGGTTTCTCTTTAGCTACTTACTTCTCTGCTTAAACAAGTCTTGCTGATATTTCATCATTTCTACCAGCATCTAAATCCTGCTTGCCACCATGATCCCCCAATTTCCTCCCTCTCTCCTTCTTTGGGATTCAGCCATGAAATCAAAGATGAATCAGATACCAGACATACACATTGTCATCAGATTAAATTTATCGCAGCTGCATGTTACATTGCTTGTAATGAGAGAAATTGAAGGGGGAAAAAAAAGAGAAAACATCATGAAATATCAGACAACTGCCCAAATTTATCTCTGGGACCAAGCTGTGCTAGAAGCCTAATAAATGCATAATAAAGTGTGTAGAAGCCAAGGCCATAACTCAAATAAGATCTGGCTACCAGCACAGGACACTCAGCAGCAAACACCACCTTTGAAGAAGTACAGCTACCATGCAGTTCAGGTCCCTGCATCCAGCACTTTGTGGTCTTAGGTGAGACTTTTCTTATTGCCCCCATATTTCATTTGTAAAAATCAGAACTAGGCTTTCTTTTAAAAACCTTATAAGACAGGAAAAAAGTGAAAGGCAATCAGAAGTATTTCTCAATAAATAAATCCAATGCTGTAATAAAAAAATAAATACTTGGCCTCATCCAAAGGGCACTGAAATTTTCCATTTCAGTATCTCGGGTTTGTAGTCTTCTCATTAGCTTCAGGAAGCTTTAAGATAACCTTTTTCATTTAATCTTCTACAACAGAAGTGTTTTTGTAAATGACCTTACCTTCACCAGAAATGCAGATCCTGGAAACCACTGTACTACAAATAATATGAATCATGAAATATCCCTCTGATGTACCACCAGATCAGGCGAGTCTTGTTCTGTTCTAAATACAGCTGGTCTTTGTAGCACACCTTATCAAGGCATTTCTAAGGTGCACATTGCCATAGCCAAATAACGTAGGAATATCCTATTAATTTAGCCATGAATAATCTGCAAACAGATGGAAAGTTCTACAAACATTTTTTTTCCCCTGGAAATTATTTGAAGTGTTCTTTGTGTGCAATATAGATCGCTCTTCAACTGCTTAGGAAGTATGTGTTTTAGAGAAGTCATTCTTAATTCACTGTTTGAACTTTTATGTTTGCACTGAAATGCAAACACAACCTCTGACTGGATGAGCATTAACTCTTAAGAGGTAACACTCCTTCCCAGGACTGACTGACTGCAGCACTTCTATGCTAACCAAGGAAATATAAAAGATGCAGCTCACTCCTAAGAAGAGTCAAACAGAAGGAGACAACTAAGCCATAATACAAATAAGCTATTCCAAATAGAACTGTTTAGATAAGCAAGCAACGTGCTTAAGATGGTGTTTGTAAAAGCATTCAATTCTACATTCTTCAGGTAAGACACTTCTCATTACATGATGGCCATCTTATTACTGGAGATCTCTTCTTTACCAGAGTCAGAGTACAAAATATTCATCTGATCTTGCACAACAGGCTTTCCTTAAAAATCCTTCTTACCAGGATCCTCTTCTACAAAGCACTCCATGATCTGCTATGAATTTAAGTCCCACGAGTCAGCTAGGAGCTACAAGCTTTTGCTGCTCTCACAGTTCCTTGGGCATGGTAGCAGCGTGGGTGGGGGTTGGTGCATTTTCTTCTTGCATCAAAGGAAAAGACAAAGTTTTTGAAAACTGTTGTCCTATTTTTTTTTGGGAAAAGATTGGAATAATTGCAATAGTCACAGCCAATTTCCCAGCTTGATGTATGAAAAATCAGTGATTTTCTTAGAACAAGTATATAGGTCAAAATTTAAGAATGTGTCCCAACATATCACCTTGCTACCACCGCTCTAAGGACTAACTGACAGGATAGCTCAGAATCTTTGGTTTCACTGCGGAAGCCACCTACAGGGGTGGCCAATTAGTGCCAGCTCCTGTGGATAGTGCTTTGATGGAAAAGACAGGGTTCTCCAACACATTTCCCGCTGACCATCAAGCGCCCTGCAGACAGCAATGACTTCAAGCAGCTGGTGACTGGCTGAATTTGAACCAGTGACCCAAGTCTGAAAAGGGTCCCACACCCATTACCAATCTCCTGTCTCACTGGTATTGTTTATTACTGTGGAGACAGCGAGCTGTTCCTATCACCCTGTAGTTTCCAAGCACACCTGTGCTGGGAGGCAAAGAGCACTTCTCCAAGAACTTTGTTTTGTTTCAGGTTCCCCACTTGGGAAGCGATGGAGGCGTCAAACGAAGCCTTGGCCCATTGCATAGATCAGATTTTGCATAAGTAGCTAATGTCAGCCTTAGGGGGAGGGGATGGAGAGATGAAGTGTTCATTTCCAGAGACCAGCACATGTTTTGTGCTTCAAAAGCATTTGGAAGAATATAAATCAAAGCAGAGTACGAACCAGCAGAGCTAATTCACTGCCTCACTGTTTCATTCCAGTTGCATCTTTCTCAATCTCCTCAGCCAGGTAACATGGCCTTTCCTTGAAAGTTACACAACAAATCAAATAAGTGGGTGCTGGGAAGCAAAGAAGAGAGGAGGAGAGGTAAAATTTATTACTGCCTAAAAGGGAAGGTGACTCATAAGAGAGTGGTATTAGCAAAGTGACAGTATGAGACGAAGAGGGAGCGCTTTGAACTCATTCTAATGATCTAATGACTAATATAATCCATTAAGAAAAGCAAGGGCAAGATCTTTTCCACTGATTAACGTTGTACCTTATCCATGTTTTTAATAAAAAAATGTAATATATACTGCTCCTCAGCTATCTGCATGTTTAATTAAAATGCTGAAAGCTTTCAGAAAGCATTTATTTCACTCCATCAGATGAAATAGTGAAGTATCCTACCCTTCACCATGGATCTGGAAGAAGTAGAATAAAGCAAGAAGGAAGGTAAAAAAGGAAGAACTGTATCATAATTAATACAAGAACATCTGTTGTCTTAGCAACATACCTTTAAAGTATGGTGTGTGAAACCCCTAGACAAATACTACAAGAATTTAACACTAATATTTTATGAAGCAGGTGTTTTCTCAAAGCTAGAAATAGTATAAAATAAATGATTTTATAATTCATTTAAAGAAAATATTAAAATTCCGCTCTTAGACTTCAATGATGTATAAAGGAACATAATTTACTTTTAGGGGCATACATGAACCTCATACAAACAATCACAATGTGTTTAAAAAAACCCAACAGGCCAACCAAATTCTATGCTCACCATTTACTCTAAAATTGTATATAAATCGTTAGTGCCCTCAAACTGCAATTAAAGAGCAGACCCACTTAATGTCTATCCTAGTATTCTGCAATCACTTAAAACTGAGTGTCTGCTATCAGAAGACGCACTCCAGCATGAGGGCAACTAAGGTTCTGCTGAGCACTGTAGAAATACCTTTCCTGCTCAGACTGACCCACTGCAGTCATGCATTTTAAAAGCACAATACATTATTAAAATAAATTCAACTCAAATGAGCAGCTGAGCTATTTCTGGTTCAAAGCGGCAGTCAGAGGCCCAGATCACATTTCACTTGGTCACAGCTGAACTGCTTGATCATAGTCTTGACTACTTCGAAAATGGAAGCCTCTTGCCAAGACAGAGTTCAGCTGACTGACTCGAGTGGTGGTGGGCCAAAAGCCCTGTTCAGACACACTCCATCCTTTGGATTCTTGGCCACTGGAAAACAAACATACTCAGTGCTGATTCAGGAGACAATTGTAGTAGCTGCAATCAGAGGGGTGACAAAGGTGACAAAATAGGTATAAGGGGTACAAAAAGAGTGCTTGCTAATTGTTTGTGACTGTTTTAACATTTCACCAGTGGCTGCTTATTATTCATAGATACTGTATTTGTACATGCAGACCATGCTTGTGACTTTGCACAACTTTGAACAAATCCCCGTTCATTGAATACTTACCTTTTTTGTCCCTTTTGGGTTCTTTTGAACACAGTTGACCTACTCTGGGGTAACACTGGCATATTCTGAAAGACATGGCTAAAGGAGTTACCTAAAATATTAGAGGTTTTATATTTAATAACTCTTAGAATAACAGAGAATTTCAAAGAGAAACTCAGCATTAAACCAGCATTTTTAAAGGATTAAAGAGGTGATCCTGATGTTCTGAACACCAGAGAATCAACATGGGACAAGTTAAATGGCTTCAGAGCTGAGAAATGAGTCTTACAACATGACGGAGAGGAGCTGAGTACTAAGGAAACATTTTCACAAGAGAGAGGAGAGTCAGTCTTGCTATACAATACACACTGAAAAGAATACAATAGGCAACAAAGACTTCAACTGTCATAAAGGGAGAGTAATCATAAATAAAAGGTCAAATCATTGATAAATGGAAAGGATAGTACAAGCAACCTATACTGTAACAAAGCTCAGAGTCAAATGGCACGCAGGAAGAAAATGATGGCAACAGTGGCTGTATGAAGACAGCTGTTTCGGCAGTGACATGGAAAAGGATGCAGTTGTAGCATCAGATGGTCAACTGAACTTGGTACTGCAGTCAGGCACGGCCACCAGCTGTGGTGCTCTGACATCACAACTGAACTGGACTTCGAGCACAGGCAGAAATTTCAGGGAGCTGGTACCTGCCTGCGGCTCTCAGTACCAGTGACATGGCTTTGGGTCAGGCTGTGAGAGGAAGCAGAGCCTGGAAGAAGTTTGACTACAACCAGATAGGCTGTTTATACAGAATCCTGACCTTGGCATCTTTTAAATCAGTTCTTTCATATGGCAAAAATTAAACATTTTTAGCCAAGTAATGAATTAATTTTCAGGATAACTACTGTATAAAGGATAAAATGAACATGACCTTTCCACCCTCAAAACACTTTTCCTATATTTCAGTCTCTTGAGATTCCCACATAAACTACAAGTGCAATCTACTGCATTTATCAGAAACTTGGTATTTTCATCCTCTCTCTTCAAACAACTGAAACAATGTAAAACTTGACAAAGTTTAGTGTGCCTCACACACTGCCACTCAACACAGCAAGCAAAGCAAATGGTAGCCATCTCTCATCAAGGTGTATTTTTAATAAATAACTTACTGGAATCAATACAAAGATTACTAGATCAATTCCTATCCACTACGTACACAGGAGGTCAGATGATCTAATGGTCTCCTTTGGCCTTAAAATCTATTAACTAATTTGTTTTCCACAGATGACCAAACATGACTCCAAGAAGAACAGTCTTCACAGTCTACCATCCTGCACAAGGAAAGGGAAGGGGAAGCCACCTTAGTCAGGAAATGCTGCCCTGCTGCTGCTGCATGTGATGGGATTAATTTAGTCTTATCCTATCCACCATCTTTAACTACTTGTAACATTTTTAAGAACCTCATGCATTAAATCAAATGTCAAGACATTCATGTCACTCAAAAGCTTTTCCCAAGCTTAAAACAACTGCCTGCAGATGCAATTTCTCTGGAGGCTGACTTGAACATACTGCAAGTGTTCCTCCAGCAATGAGTAAGGCTCCTACTACAACTCTCCGGCTTTATGGACCTCCCAGTCTCCCAGGGGACTGGGAGACTACAAAAGCAAGTGTTTTTTAAACCTGTATTGTGGGAAAGGAAATAAAAACTAACAAACAAAACCCAAACAAACAAACCAAACAAAACAACACACCCACCACCACCAAAGAAACCCAACGAACACCATTCACTCCTAAAAGGAACTTTGAAGAATGTCCTCCTCATTAAGAAAACCCTAATGATCATCCCAAAAGATTTTAAACCACAGTGTTGATTTCTT
The DNA here is from genome assembly GCA_013397115.1 of Edolisoma coerulescens. Taxonomy (NCBI): domain Eukaryota; kingdom Metazoa; phylum Chordata; class Aves; order Passeriformes; family Campephagidae; genus Edolisoma; species Edolisoma coerulescens. The sequence goes on from VWZW01000176.1 coordinate 244,788, forward strand.
TATATGATCATATCCGTAGCAGCACAGTATGGGAGAGAAGTCTCACAGCTTAGTTTTATTTAAAACTCTGCGCAGTCCCACCAACCCTGTGAAGCCTGGCTGGGTGCTGGCTGGCAACAGCTTGCCAGAGAATCCCCACATCTGGGAAAAGAACACTTGAAAGCAATACTGCCCAGATTTATAAGAATGCAAGTCAGTAGAAGTGTGCTACTTCCAGATGGAAAAGAACCCATTAGAAAATACAGAGAAAACTAAGGAACAATACAATTATTTCCTGGAAAAAAATTAATATTACATGAGCTTTCTGCTTCTTAACACAATGCTGATGAAAAGATTTTTGCTGTTTTTCCAAGTTTAGTCTTGTAATATCCCTACTATGCCAGTACATACATCCATAATTTGAGGAGAGTGAGCTGAAATACAGAGTACAAATCTGACACTGTGATTTGCTAGGCAGGACTACAGATAGAAGTGGGATTGTATCCTTCTGAATTATTAATAAAAACATGTCCAATCATTCCCTTTAATAGCACTCCCTCAGTACAATAAAGTATACAGAATCCTTTAAGAAAAGGCCACTTCTCTTTTGTAAAAAGGATATATTTTTGAAGTATTTTAACGTCGTTTCTCTCAGAAACTATCCAGTTACCTAAACTATCAAAGACTACTGTAAATTTTTATTAAGCTGCAAATACAGTTCTACTCAAGAAGAGGTAGTTGCTATTATGAGCATAAAAAAGGGAATAATGATGAATGCATTACAGAAAAAAGAGAACCAGTTGCAGAGACTGAGCAGGAGACTGCGTGGAAGTGCCCACGATGCCCCAGGGCAGTCCTAAGTAGGACAGATCCACATCCCTTCAATGAAACTATTCAAACCAACTGACACACGCAATCTTTTGGAAACCAGGATGCTTCCCATGCTTAAATGTTTCACTGAGAAGGCCTCTCTACCAGACATGGGATCGCTAGTTTAAAAAAAAAAAAAAAAAGGGAAAAATGGTTTTTCCCCCTCTGCTTTTGGGATAGTTTAATCCCACACATCTCTTTAGTGAAGAAAGACTACAAGTCAATCCAAGCCCCGTGAAAGGTGTCAGTGAATGGCATTTCTACCAGTGACTGCTGTGAAACCCCATGCTGAGAAAAGAGTTTTTCTGTGAAACCTTGAGCGATATTTCTGCAAGCAAAATACAGGAATGCTTTGTGGAATTAAACAAGCAAACAAAACCCCAACAATTTGTTCTGCAGGATGTAGATTGCACTGCCTAAACAAGTTTCACCTCCATCAAAAATAAATGAATGTGACTGACAACTCCTCCTGAATGGCCAACAAAGAATTTGTTAAGTTTCTGCCATTTTATATTGAATTCATATAAAATAATTTAGAAACCTTCTCTTGCTGTAGTATTTAAGTTTATACATCATACACGGAAGTTACATGGTGCTTTTTGGTTTTGGTTGCTTGGGGTTTTTTTAGGACACACCTTAAGACATGAAAGCTAAGAATAGTTACAAGCAGAGGTTTTAAATACTTTGTTTTAAGTATAGACCCTAAGCCCATTCAATCACTATTGCCAATTGTTTTTTATACTGATTTCCTGAAAAGACAATGCTTTGAAACCAGCAATTTTTACTTCAGATTTTAGAATCTAAGGTTCTCTGGGTCTCTTCACCCTAACTCCAAGCCCTGGCATATTGTTTTGCTGAAAAAACAACATACTACTTAAGACATTTTAAGTACAGAAGGGACAGCAGTCCAAGGCTGTGTGCCTAAATGTGTGCATCTTTGTGTATATCCTAAATCACACCAGTGAGGGTTCCCAGGAAAGAGTTGTGATAGGAGTTCATTTGCAGCCGCTACGCTCATTAGACACCATTGATGGGAGAGGGCTTGCCCCACTTACCATTTTCACTGCCCTGACCTTTGCAAATCCACAGCTCTAATGCTAAAGGCCATTTCCCCTGCAATAAATCTCCCTGTCACCACAGCTGCTCAGCCCCCTGACAATGCTGCTCCATGCTGTGGCAGCAGATACAACAGCCCACGGGCTGTGATTCCAACCAACCTCCTTCTCCTCTGGCTGTCCAGGCTTCCTCCTTTCCTTGAGCAGCTCTAGAGAAACACAGTTTGGTCTCACATTAGAGTGAGGAAATCTCTTGCCACCTCCCCAGCTTTTTATCATTTATGAAACTTATCATTTGGACACAAATCCACATGCATTCATGTTTTTAAACAAAATTTCAAGGAAAGAGAGAATACATTTTCCAGTCAATTGACTACTACACCAGCAGCGCAGTCTCTTTGCAGATAAAACTTTGCTCCTGTAGAATTTGGCTTTGTATCAACTTAGACTGTAAATTGCAAACTAATGAATTTGTATTGGCAGAGGAAAACATTTCTGCTTTTACAGACTACAGCATTTACTAGTAAACAAGATTACTAGGAACAATTCCCAGTTTCCCCAGCAACTTAGTTACTTGTCTCTTACAAGGCTCATTGTTGATTCATTCCTCTCTGTGGTCCCACTGTAATGAGTCTACTCCTAACTACCAGATAAAATTATAGCAACTGAATGCCAAGTTTTGTGAGTCCTGACATTCTGAAAAGAATATACCCAAGTACTGGGCACAGGAGTTGGTTTTACCTTGATACCACCAGAGCTCTGGGTTTCTGCTTTAGAAGCATCCCTCAGAATTTCTGCATGTCCTTTCAATCACTAAGATGAAAATAAGATAATCAGACCAAAATAATTACTTATTTTGTCAGCCCTCCTTCCATCTCCCCATTTTGAAAAGCCACGGAGAAACCCCGAAGTCGTGAAGCCAGAATTACTGCACCAGTGGGAGTCTGTCTACAGCTCTGTAGCAGCAGCCTTGCCATATAGATCCTTGTCCCTCCCCTCTCATCAGTGCCTTCCAAGTGCATTTTGTTCAGGATAATGGGAAGACACTTGTGTAACTTTCTAGGAGCTCAGCTCCCCAAGGCCGTTTTGTAACTTGAGAACTCCTTACACTTGCCTCTGATCTTTACCAATTGCAAACAAGTTTTTTGTAGCAGTTCAAAATGTACAGTCAATTATAAAATTATGTACCCCTTGCACAATCAGTGTAACCTGCTAAACCCACATTGTTGATAAAACATAACTAATGGTCTTTATCTGAATTCTTTGAAAGCTAGTGAATAAAGATCTAAGAGTAATATGGTATTTTACCTGAGAAGTGAATCAAGCCACGCTACTTCCATAACAAGCTTCTCAAGAACCACAGATTTGAAGTATATTCATACACATTAAACTGCTACAACAACACATTTTAGGAGACTTGATAAGTCTCATTCAAAAGGGAAGCACAAATCACTTTGCAAACTATGGAAGAAGACCACTAAATCAGTGAAATTACTTGTCCAGATTAAAAAACCCCATTTGTATAAAACATTCTAATTATAGTCTGGCAAAGTTTGAAGAAAACCTATAAATAAATAGCACACATCTGCTATAGACAGATTTTTTTACAGGCTGTTAAGTACATCACAGTGCCCAGGTATCTCAATCCCATGGAGATAATGGAGAGTTAGGTTCTGAAAGCTTCTGAAAAAACAATTCAATACATCTATTACTCCTTTTTGTTTGTTTTTAAACCCAGAAGATAATTTTCTGTATGTTAAATAGATCAGTACTAACACTAGGATGAAGTGAAGTGTAGCCATTTAAATGCATCAGTCTGAAAACTGATAAAAGGAAAACCTTTAACAGAACATACTCTTAGTTTCTGGTACTCATTGCAATAAAATATTGAAGGCAATTAAAGCTGGCATTAAAAAAAGAAAAAAAGAAAATTAAAAAAGGAAAGACCCATCTTTTCTTAGAGATAAAACATGGACGTGGCTGGAAGTTGGTTTAGGTGCTTAATCCATACCTACACATTGGAGTACTCCTTGCACCAGTCCCTCAAAGGGTATGACAGTACCAGTGTCTGCAACAATACCTTAGACATGCTGACATTCTAGTTTCATGGCATGAGAGCATTCACCTTCAGTCACAAACAAAATTAGAAATGTTACCATTGTCACTCCCAAATTAGGTCCTCCCCATGGGTTAGTTCACTGGAGGTCATCATTAACTGCAACCTCTTAAAAATTAGCACCTGTAGGGGATCCTGGTTTCATTCCTAACAATTTGTAGGGGCAGACAAGTCATTTTACAAAGCTTCTCTATCAGATACCTAAACATATTCTTACAACAACCAAAACATAAAAACAAGTTTAGATCTTTTTATGCTTCGATGAAATTCTGTAAAATGAGAGAAATTTCCTAGCACTTAAGAAGTGCTCATGTCTTCCCCAAATTTTCATACATTTCTAGAGAAAAGCACGAATTCTTATCATATAGAGCTAATATCTTTCACATTTGCACGTTCCTCTCCCAAGTTAAACACAGGAAAGGGCAATGAAATTGAACTAGAGCATGTTGGCACATTTCAGGACTTGCAGCCAGATTTGACAGAGCAAACTGCATGATAAGTATTCATTTTAGAAGTCCAGCTCAGTTTTGATGTCCCATATAATGTGGTTGGTTGACATGAACAAACACCAAACCTGTTAAGGGAAGTTACTGCTATTTTCTTGTGGTTAAAGGAAAGTTGAGCTTGCCAATATATCTGCTGTAACAGATGAAGTTCTCTTTAGCTTTGTGACTGCCATTTATGTCATTAAGGTGACACACAACATAGTAAGACTTGCCTTAGAGAGATCCCATGCAAGTTTCTGTGCCTTTAACACCATTAAAACCAATGAGGTAGAAGCTTCTACACACGAGAACTCATGAACTACTTGCTCTAAGGACAAATATTGCTCAAAACACACCAGAGGAAGACACATTCCTCTTTTACAGAAGATGGTACCATGTTTAACCATGAGGAGCTCTTTCAGAATCTAAGCACAAAATGAAAAAAAACCCAACCAAACAAACGAAACAAAACTACTCAGATTTGATTTAGCTGAAAATTTCTATGACATAGAAAGTATAATGGAGTAATTGCATGAGGTCTGTGGGTGCCAGGTTCCTATGTTTGTCAACCCATTTTCAGGCACTAATTTACCAAATGGTGATTGGTGGATTTATGAACTATATTAGCAGGAACAGAGCCCTTGATTTTACTTGTTCTTGTCTTCAAAAGGTCTTTTTCAGAAGTTTCTTTTAAGGAAAATATCTTGTTCCATATACAAAATTAACTTTTATCAGACCAAAGGATATTTATACAAGCTCATTTATAGTTTTCAGTTGTCTCAATACAACTTTCAACAAGAATTTAAAAAATTCCAGGTTTGTTTCATATAAATCAGTTACCATAATTTGATTATGTTCACAATGTTAAGGATGACTTGTAATTGTAAGATTTGTTCACTCAGGATAATTACATCTGTCAACATTTTGAATTTTTCAAAGCAGAAAAATACATTTGCTAGAGTATTTCAATTTTTCTCAACTGACATCTTCACAGGGATTAAATTTTTTAAGTGGGTAGCCCTCAACAAAAGCTAATACATTCCAAAGAGAATTTGGATGAGTTTCTGCTCAAGAAGACATTCAGTGAAAGACCAGCTCAAGTAAAATCCTGTAACATTGAATAGTTTTTTTCTGTCTGCCTGACTCATAGCTCATGCCAGGCTTTCCATCCTGTTTAGTGCATGTTCATACATCACTTAACACTGTGAGGAGTAAATGTCTATTACTTTGGGACTGTAGGATGAATGAACAATAAAAACTTCTTCTTTAGTTATCAGTTGAAAGCGATAGTTATCAAACTTTCAGAGCTGAAAGCACAGAACTCCACATAGGACTCTCCGCTATGAACACTCTTAGAGCAGGCTGGCATGGGCTGCACAGGTTTTTACTGTGATGAAAGTATCACAGAAAAAAACGTTGTTAAGGTACTTTACCCAGTTAAAATTCAAATCATAGAACAGCCAAAGAGTGGGAGAGGCCTCAGAAGATCATCTGGTCCAACCTTTCATGGAAACAGGAGCCTAGAGGAGATTATCGCACCCCCTTGTCCAGCCTCACCTTGAAAACCCCCAGCAGTGGGAAGTTCTTCCAGCGAATGATTGTTACCATAAAAAAAATCATTTTGCTTGCATCTTGATGAAACTTCTCCCACTGCAACTTGTACCTGCTGCCCCTTTTTTTTTGTGGCTCCTTGTGAAGAGACTGTGTTCTCTTTGTAGATGCCCTGTAAGTACTGGAATACTGCAGTGAGGTTTTCCCTGAACCTTCTCTTTTCCTGGGAGAAAAGACCTAACTCCTTCAGTCTTCCCTCACAGTGTAGGTTCTCCAGCTCTTTGATCATCAATATTATGCTCTTTGTAAAGAATTAGGTCTACATTTTTGCACGTGGGTATGCATTTCTAATTTCAGGGGAGGTCAGAGAAGTTCTTGTCCCTGAGAAGAGCACCATTAAAACCATATTACAGCACTGAAAACTCGATTCTGTTCTTTCTTTGACTTTGTTCACTACTCAGCAAAATGCCTTCTTGTTAATTATCGACTTCATCATCGAGGGACAGTTTAATCACAAGACTGTCTGCAGTTCAGGCTATCACAGCAGTACTAGCAGGGAATTTTGCACTGCACATAATTGGCCAGGTAATTAGAATACAAAATCCTTAATTGCTCAGTTACCAAACGTAAACGGTGCAGCACACAGTGCTTGACTGACGGAGGACTTGGGGGAGCCAAGGCAGCTGCCAAGTGCCAGCTTTTCTTTCTTCACAGCAGAGCACAGCAAACAGCACGGGTGGCTTACTAAGCCCGTGTCCTCCTGTGGGGCGCAGGAAGCCCTTTCACTCTGAGGTGTAAAAAGAAATTCAGCAAAGAGACTCTATTTCAGGACATGCAAATCGGCTAGAAAATAAAACCATAGACTAAGAACTTTTGAAAGGCAGAGGAAACCCAGCATCCTGCCAACAATGGAAACTCAGAGCCAATATACTGGTATGAAACCACCACTGCCCAAACTGACAGCTCTCTGGAGTGGCACAGGCAGCTGTTGCAGGCTGAGAACTTAGTACAGGATCTGTATGGTCTGAGAAACAGAGGTTTTCAGCACATGATAATGCAAATTGATGGGTGCAGCATCACCCTGCCCTAATATCTGTATTATGGATAATTCAGAAGTTACCACTGTTGGTACTTTAGAGCAACAGGTACACATTACAATAACACCATTCTTTCACCTGTTCATGGACAACATGAAGTGCTACATCAAAGCGATGTAGATTACCAGCTCTCTTCACTGGAAGGCTAATTCACAACTCTGATACTTCATTATCTTTGTCTTATTTCCATGCTAAAAGCATTTGTGGCCTGTATTTATTTGTTCACATGTCCCTTGATCAGCCCTTCCTTCTCCTTCAGCTAGACTTCCAACACTTGCCTTTCTTCCTTCAAATATATTTATAAACATCAGCATCTACTTCTCATGCTAGTAGACTGAAAAGGGCTATTTTGTAATCTCACTTGCTGCGGAACGATCCATTCTAGGAGCCCTTTCCAACACCTATTCCCATTTTAGATTTCCTTTTTCCAAACAGAGCAAGGCAGACTAGTATGCAGCACTCTGCATTAGGCTTTATTATGGTTTTATGCACTGGCAATAGAATATTCTTCTCTTTTCCAGAAAAATCTTCCAGCTACCAGTCTCGTAGCTGACTGCTGTGGCAATTAACAGACACTCTCAACTCTCTCTTACAGCTTCCACTTGCAGCCAATAATCCCTCCTTGGAACACAAATTCTTACTCTGCTCCACGTACAAGATTTTTCATTTTCTGCTACAGTTATTGCCTCCAGGATTCCAGTCCTACAGGCATCACATTCTTCCTTACTTTATTCCACTATTATATTAGCAATGCCTTTCAAACCTACGTGGTCACATTTATTCCACTGCTTCTGTGTTTCCTCCTCTGTCTAGAGGCAATGACTCATAAATTCTTGTATCAGTTGGTCCAACAATCCTATGCCTTTCCCACTGCTCCTCCTTCAGGAGTTTCTCTCTTCAGCTTGTGAGAAATCCACAGCTGCCCACACAGGCTTTCCAAAGGCAACTACAATTTGTTTGTATAGGAACAAGATAAGACATCTCCAGCCATAGAACAGAACTGATAAAAATGATTTGGTTTTTAAGAGAAGGAAGCTAATTCAGGGCATTTGCTACTTGTCTGAGTTCCTAAGTTAACCTTTCTTAAAGGAATAAAAATAAGAGTGTGAAATCCTTTGGCAGACAAGCCCTTCAAGAAAGCTGCTTTCTGGGTGAGAACAAAGGAAAGTTTTGCAAGAAGCAGCTAATTCAATTGCTTGATGCCTTAGTGCCCTGGTTACGTTAAAGCTGCACAATATGATTCTCTTTGGAAGGAGAAATCATGAGCCTGACAACCATTAGGCAAACTCAATAATGTTTATATTATTCAGATATAATCAGAACCTATTTGTTCTTATCATTGTAAGGTGTTTGAAAAGCACAGTGTTTATAGCAGGGGGCTTAGCATCCCCTTCTTCTATTGCAAGGCACAAAAGATAAAACCCTGGACTCTTCATTTCTTTGTAGATTCAATTCAACACAACACACTTTGCTACAGTTAAGGAAAACCAGCAGCAAATGCATCTTTGTATCATTATTTAACTAAGTGCAGTTCAAGAATGTTCTCATCAACCTGCAAGAGGTATAAAAACAGACCTCTGTATTTTAAGACCCTTAGCTACAGTCTTTGTACTTAATGAAAAAAAAAAAAAGAAAATAACTTGAGAGTCCAGGTTAAAAAAATTTCATTCTCACTGGAATCTAATGGACTCTGGAAATCCCTGATGATAATCTCAACCTCACAAAACTCAGTATTTCTTCCAATTCTTTTCCTACTTCCAGAAATAAACCACATGCGACTTCCAGTCTAAATACCTGTCCATCCTTCCCTCAAGGACAAATGACTAAGACACTCTTCCTATATTTGAAGTACTTGGCTTGCCTAAAAAACCCCTGTGATGTGAAAAATCGTACCTATTTCACTGGGTATTTTGTACTTTGCAAAGTTACTATATCTTCTTTTTTTGGTATAGTTATGCAGTCATACCAGCAGGACACACTGACATAATTTATCATTAATCCCCAGCCCTCCAGTCTTTACTGACTCTGGCATGTTCTATTAAACTTTGTGTCTCATTGTAATATGATTTCAATTTAGTGACTAAACGTATTTATTTTGAATTAAGATTCACAACTAGCCAAGGCACATGCTAGTAAAGCCATGGCCTGCATCATGATCTTGAGTCAAGAGAATGGGAAATATGAAATAAAAGTTTAATCCAGAAATGAGCTAGGATTTAACTCTTTTCTGAAATCATTGCAGCAAGACCACTCTTAATGCATTTAGCAACAATTAATTCTCAAAGCCAAAACAGCTGCACATTGCTGATGCTCTCCAGATGCAAGGTAAGGAATTAAATCATGGGATAATTCAATTGGAAAATTGCTTGTAATTATGGAGAATGCAGCGTCTGCTTGACTCCTCGTGGTGATTGGTAGTTGCTTTAAGAATAGTGAGGTAGTCTGTGCAATGCGTGGTGAATACAAATAAGTAGCTGTGTTATGAGAAATCTCATTTAGTTTCACAAAGATATGGTTTTAACATGATTAAAACTGTATTTGCTGACATTAATGATAATCCGTTTTCACTGTCCCATTACTGCCAACGGCCCACAGTCACTTGCACACAGAACAGCAATATTCACTGATAGCACCTTCCCTCTGAAGGAACTCAGAGTACTTTGCAAACATGCAGAACGTGGTCCTACTCTAAACAAGGACCCAAATAGGATGGCGTGTCTCACCTCATTTAAAATATGTGCATGTAAACAGCCTTGTTCCAATAGGTCGTTTAAATCTCCGATGCCACAAGGCTGACTGCTGGAAATGAAGAATGGTGCTCCTTCATTTCAAATATTAAAATTCTCAACAGCAACAGAGGAGAAGGCTGCCATGAGGCCTAGTCAGAGACCTTCTAGTACTGACAGCATGGAAAAATCCAAAAGAAACTGGTCTTTTGGAGTGACAGCTACCAGTGGAGAAAAAGAGCCATCTTGCCATCTCTAAAGTGAGCACATGTATTCTGAAAATAACAGGATGATGCAGGGTTTTACTGTCTTTTGTAGAATAATCTTAGTAGAACTGATCCTAATTAGCATTACAACATGTGACAGAGCCTGCTCACTATTTTAAAGTTGGCAAACTGAAAGATGAAATGGCTGCTGTATGTGATCACATTCCTACAGAGTCAGTGATTGAATGGGAAAAGCACCTAGAAATACTAATGTTCTGTTTCATGGTTTAACCATTAAAACACACAGCTCTCAGTATATAAAACTCCAGTTATAGTAGGAGTGGTTACTATGACATTACATTATCTCTGCACTAGATACTGAAATGTTTGCCTGATTTTTTTTTTCTTTTTTACTTTAAAAAGCTTTAACAGAAAAACCATTAGGGAACAAGAGATCAATTATTTACAAGTTTCTTCACAAATCAATCATCCAGTATCAAAGCTAAAGTTGTTATTTTTAGCAGTATTAACTACACAATAATTAAAATTGATTACAAAGTCACAACCCCTCATTAAGTTGCTGTCAATTGAGGGAAAAATTCCTCAAAAGCAATTCTTTTTCTTTAAAGTGATTGTAAAAAGATTCCCATCAATTAAAGAGACATCTGGTAATATGGAAAAGGTGATAAATTATCTCCTTTTCTCGGTGCTAGCACTTTGTAGACCAAAGGTAGTGGAAAAGAGAAATCCTTACGGTCTTATCTTGTCATGAAAAGGAGAACAAACAGCCTTGTGTGGACCCACATGGACCCAATCGTGAAAAAACATGCCTTGCATTTCAATCTAACCAAGTCTTTAAGCACATTCTATAAGTATTTGAGCAGTCCTAAGAAACAGAGAAGTTCTTTGCACTTTTTATTGTCACAGAGCATGTACTGGTCTTTAACTTCCCTAGCCTCAACCCTACAGCAGTTTTTCCAGTAACCAGATACACTGCTGTTCCCACAAGACACATCCCCTTTGCTGCTCTCCTAGTTTTCCCCTCCCTGAGCTACACACCACTAGCTTATGATTTAATTCTGAAGACAAAGAAAATTGTGAGTCCCACCCCCATGTGATGAAGTTTTCCAAATGGAAAAACAGGTCACAAAATATCTTTCTTCCCTCACAAACCTGTTTCACAAGCTTGAAGTACAGGTTGCTGTTGACCTAAGTTTCTGGTCTAATCCCAACTCTGCAAAGGATCAAAAATGATCACCCAGATCTCTCTCAGAAATGCTCTGTGCAGAGACAAACGTCACTCCGGCCTTTCCTCTTTCCCCCATCCCATGCAGTGAATGCAGAACATCCACAGTTAACAAACACTGATTTCCCTCAAGTATATAAAGTATGCAGAGGTGGGAAAAAGTGGTACAACATTAACTCCTGACACTGATACCCTAACTGGCATCTCTAAGGTAAGAAAGGAATTTAATTCCATGTTAAAAATAAACCAACCAACAAAAAAAAAAAAACACAGAGGCACACCAAACCAAACTAACAAAAAACCAAAACAACAAAAAAACTACACCAAAAACCCAGACAAAAAACCCCCAAGCTCAAAAAACCTCCCACAAAACCAAAAAAAAAACCCCAGAAAATAAAAAACCAAGCTGAAACAGCTGCTGCTGTGCTTGCTTTCATACCTGCAGCAAGGCTTCCAGTGACGCAATGCACATTTGTATCCCCTTGTGACAGTATCAGGCTTTAAAAACCATCCCAGACTTTAGCCTGACGATAAGAAACCGGGAGCATCTTCAGCAATTTCACAAACAGGCTTATTAAAAACCTGGGCTAACAAAATGCCACTTCCTGCAGCCTGTACCCCTTCATCCAGCAATCCCAAAGATACTTTCAAAGGACAATACCTGATAACAATCAGAGGAAGGGAACATAGCAGGAAGGTGCTTTTTAGAAAATACTAAAAAAAAAAATCAGCAAAAAAAAGTCCCCCAGCAAAACACGACCCCCCCACAAAAAACCAAGGCTTTGATTACATTAAGGAGTGAAAGAGGCTAATCTGTAGTTCACTCAAGTTTCTTCAGTTTGTATTACCAATAGTTTTAGCAATGAGGAATTGTTCGGTAACCCAGTTCAATATTTAAAAAGTTTAGCTTGCTGATAAAAGTAGTATACTGAGTAACCAGTCAAGTAACCAACAAATTCATTCATTTTTGTAAGTTGTTTAGGTCATTCCTGATGCAATGCCCATTACCAGCTTCGCACTCAGGGTCAGTTTTGGTGCCCCACCCCCCAGAAGAGTTAATGGACATAGCATTGAGCGAGGCACAGGGCAATCAATTTGTAGCTGTAACAAAGTACATTTCACCTGCCCACCCACAAAGCACTTTGAAAGGTTTCATTTCATTCTGATAAAATAAACCTAAAACAGTAGAGAGTGGTTTAAAGGCATTGTCTCTAATGTGTCTTTTTTCCGCACAGCCAATTCCTGTCTTAATTCAAGGGTATCCCAGCCAAACTCCTCCATGCAAAAAAGTTCCTCTCCCAGGCTAAGCAGCGCTTTACACCCAGGTGAGGTCCCTCAGCTGGTTGGAGCTCAGTTACTTCAATTACACTTTGTCACTCACTCTGTAATGAAAGTACAGGTCAACAATCACTCAAGCACTGACCCTACTCCAGCATATTCTTACGGCTGCCCTTACCTGTCCAGACAGACACCTTCCCCTGCAAATCAGTGGGAAGAAATGGAAGCACTCTTCAAACAGCACTCATGTATTACACAAACATTCATCTAAGCACATAAGCAAATGCACAATACCAATATTATTGGAAGCATATTAGCTCTTACATGATTTTGCATGGGTATTTTTTCCTCTCTGCAAGGAAAATCCAATGTTTCATCTGCAGTGGAACACCCCTTAGTCCTGTCACAAAATCATGGCAAAAGCCCACTGTATAACAGAACAGGAGGTAAAGTGTTAATGGAAGCCAACATTCAGCTTCTAAATAGTCAGCATTTTAACTTTTAGCTCTTGAGTATTCTTTAATTTTAAGGCAATTGGGAATAATACTGCTCCATCCAAGCACCCGAAATATTCCAGAAGTCTCCATATTCAGTTCAGCCTTACATATAACAAAAATCACTTCTTGAACAGCAAACACCTGCCATTAACCACCCATTTTGCAAGGTGACCACAGAGAGAACTGCCTGCACCAAGTCAAGCACCAACCTTGAAAAGGCCTGGACTACATTTTAATCATCTCTTGCTTCAAAGCCATTACAATTATCACTGGCTTTTTTCAGTGTAACTGGGATCCAGGTCTTCTGTCCTCTAATTAGGTGATCAAATCCTTCAAAGATAAAACTCCTTCGACACCTTATTCACCTTTCTCCATTGATGGGTATGACGACCAACTACATATGCTACACTGGTAGTCAAACTTAAATTAATGTCCTAAAGAAATTTGCTATTAAAAATGTTAATTGTTGCTGTTCACTCAGCTGTTGCCACCAATTGCAAATGGCCTGGTGTCTTTATTAAGCAGTTGATTTTAGACTCTATTCTTGCTTAACAGATACCTCTTGGCCTTGGTTAGTCATTGAGGTGGTCATTACTTTGGGTGCAAGCCACAGTTTCTGAATTTATACAATGTTTTGTGATATCTTCCCATATTCTTGCTTTTTTGCTCTTAATTAATGGTAAAACAATGACTAACTATCCAAGCTCTTAGTTCCTCAGAAATCTTGATTTGTTGATAACATGATAACATTGAATATATTGCCCTTGGACAGCTGGATAGGTAAACCAACGACTACAGAAATAAAATAGCTTTCCCTACTGTGCAATTGGGCACTGAGGCCACCAGAACTATCTTTTCTTTTCCCTCAATCTAAGAGAGTTCAGTATGTAAAATTCCAAGCTGCGTGTCACAGCACACTTTCACCTCTAACAAAGTGACCTTGTCAACATGTAAGATCAACTCAGGCAGGCAGGCAGAGCCTGCCCTATCCATACCTGGTAGTCTGAAAAGCTGTCATTTTTTGGAGCAGTCAAATATAAAACATCCACTATCTCCTCCTCAAATACTTTCACACCTTCAGGAAAAACACAGAGAGTGGAATTAAACCTGCATCATAATGTTGTTTTAACATGGGCTTTTTGTTTCTTCCATGCTCTGAATAAACACCTTGAAAACAGAACATCCTTGAACGTTTTGCTCAAAATCAGTACTGGAGCTCTGCAGCTTGGGTTTTTCTCTGATAAACAAACCTAATGCAACAGGTGAAAAGGAGTTGTGATCTAACCTTTATTATGCTGTTTATGTGCCTTGCAAAGTTCTAAATGACTGCCAGAGATGCCTATCTGTGGTACACAGCAAAATGCTTCCCTTCAGTGCCTGACCTTTCCACTTCCCCACTGGAAGCAGAGGAAAGCAGCAACGTGTCCCCCACTAAAAGCAACACACAAGGTGAATTATTGTAGTTCAGTCCTTCCTCAGGTTTATCCTTTTAACACAGGCACTGGCAAGTAACAAATCTTCTGCTTCTGCTGTTTGAACATCTTTTCAAATGTGGAGAAATCTACTCATCACCTTTTTCACTCGTGTTTACACCAGATTAATTTAGAAAGACACCTCTCCCAGAAGAGCGGTTAGCTCTGCTCACAGACATAGAACAGAAAAAAAGAAAAAAAATGTAGAACAATGACTAAAAGCCCACTATTACATTTCTTGAATTCTTAAGGAAATGCCATTTAGAAGTAAGGGGTCCTTGCTTCTCTCATCTCTGTTGTGACACTGGAACATTCAGCTAACAAAGCTGACTTTCATCTGACCTTACAACTGATAGAAACCATTAACGTGAATTATAAATTATTTTTTTAAAACCTAGTATTTTCATTTTAACAAAAGATAGTCACTCGTATTTAACTTTTATAAAATCCTGTTCAGTTGGGGAAGGTGAAAGATGAAGGCCAAGCATTTCTAAATTGCCTGCATTTGATAGATGAGAAAGCCTGAGCTGCTGAGACTAAAGGGACTCTTAGGGACTTGGAGAAAGCCATTTCCTTACCATGAGCAGGACACACAATGTTATTTATTGCCCAGAAAGGAAGAGTTGCTCAACACAGGAAGAGGGTCTAGGATTGGAGATCCCAAATCAACAAGGAGATACTGTGGTATGTTCCCCAGCAGAGTTACAACATGACATGGAGGGCTATGTTCTATTGCTCCCCTCAGCTCACAGTCTCTGGCAGAGCCCACCTGAAGAGTAAGAGAACATCTGGGGAAGTCCAGCCATCAGTTTTCTTCCCTCTCCTGCTCTCCCAGTATGGCCATTCTCATCTTCATGCATTACACCATCTGTTTAATCACTGTGCTCTCAAAACAAGCAAACAAAGAAAACAGATGAAACTTCAGGGATAGCTTCTAGCTCATAATTGAAAGGATGATTATTCATTAGAATCTAAGCAAGTTGCTTGGGGCCGCCAAAACAGGCATTGCATGGTATTACGAAATTTATTTTTTAAAGATAGAAAGTGGAATTCTCATTCAGTGTGTCCTCTAACTCTGCAACCTTCTTTGGTTATTTTGAGTGGGATAGAATAAGCATGCTGAGTTTAAGCTACTATAAGAGAAAACAGCTAAGCTCAGACATCCCACCCCCTTCAAGGAAAAGGTAAATAAAACTACTTTGGTGAGCTTTAACATTAACAATTTCTGTAGGGTTTAACCTCTGAAGGCATGGCTAGGGGAATACTTCTTGCAACACCTCTGAATTAGTACATGTAATTGCGTCTTCCCAGAAACGAGATATTACAAAAGTGTTGGTACCAACATATCCTTTACATACTTACATCTAAACAACTAAAATTTCATCAGAAAACTGATGATGGAAATGTTAAAAATCAATCCTCTCTTTACCCAAATTTACCTGGCAAAATGGTAAAACTGTACCTGGGTTTAGCTTCATCCATGCTAAGTTCCTGACTGAATCACGATATTTTCTCCATCATGGTTCTAAATTAACAATTTCTTATCTCTGATTAATCAGCTGGACTTTGTTCTTGGCAAGAGTCACAGCAGTAAAACCTTTTAGCTTTTAAAGTTCTGTGACTTTCTTTTAATGTATTCATCCAAGCAGAGGTCTGTAAGATACCTACTGTAATACAACAGACACCTTATCATTGATGTGAATAAGAGCAAAAATATTCCAGTTCTTGTCAATTTGATAATGCTTTTAACATAATCTCACAGAAGAGTTGTGCAGAAAATCCCACATGATAACATCTATTCATTAAAAGTGGAGCAAACCAACTTCATGACAAAATACTGGGGACCAACAGGCCCCAACAATTGTTAGTACTGATTAAGGTGCAAGGGACACAAGTCTGGCACAGTGGGGAACACCACGCACCTCAGGCTACTGATTTAACCATGCTGGGCTTTGGTTTCTCTCTGACAACAGGCAGAAACCTTTCTCCTAACTCTTCAAAACCCTACAAAGTGCCTTATTTAGTAGAGCATTCTCAGAGCCTCCTGCGTGAAGTGCAGAAGGAGCACAGGGTATTGTAGAATTTGGCAGTGGATATAGTTAGACCATGCTTGGTAAGGATCACCAAAATGCAGCCAAAGGGCTGCCAGGCTCACAGAGCCCTGCTGCTACTTCTTTACCACACATTTTATTTTTGTGTACAGAGCCATATGTGTGAGCTGTCATTGCATGGTAAAAAAATAAACACACAGAAAATAGAAGCACCAGATAGGCTAGAAAGAAATCAAAACTACCAAATAACTTACTTATCCATTGAATATTTTTTTACACAAACATGAGTTTTCTGTGCTTATAAAGTTATATTTAGAAAACCCTCTGAACACAACGTGTATGGACATACACAAGCATTTGGTGATAAAGGACATTGTCCCTACATGGTGGAGGGAAAAAAATTACCTATGTGTGTTAGTCCAGTAGTCTTTTCCTATAAAAAGGTCAAACACAGCCAAGAGCAGGACACAACTCCCTCCAGCTGTCCTTTTAATATACCTCTCATCGTGCCAAGGAGAAACTGTCATTAGGAGTGAGAAGGAGACCATTTTACAACCCATTTATTCTTCATTGTCTCTGCCTTTTCTGGATATACTTGTTGGAGTACATTAGTCACAGGTATGCAGCAAGCCATTAGAGCATGCTAATATCTGATGCACACTGAAATTAATTTTTCTTCTTAAGTTTGGGAAACAGACTGCTGGATGTTGAGTTGCATGCAAGTCTTCACTGAATTAAGGAATAAACAAACAAGATTTCTAAAAATCAACAAATGCACGTGCTTCTCCACAATCTGTATAAATACATACCTACTCTATAAACAAACACACTGTCCTACAGCGAGACAATAATTTGCCTCTTTAGAGCAGGCTCATTAAAGGGAAATAATTTTGCAATAACAAAGCACAAGTGTAGTCCTAATGAGGAGAGCAAGCTGCAAAATGCTAGGAACACCTGGTCCATTTTTTGTACTGACAGTGCATGAGCTGGAATCTGATCCTCATAAAAAGGCTGTATCTTTCCTTCTCCACAGCCCAGTGGACTCTGGAAGCAAGTTTGGTTTGCATTTAGTGTCTTAATGTTGCATAAATTCCTATGGGTACATGTTGCAACACTTGATATGTTTATGTTGCCAAGCTGAGTATCAAAATCTAAATCTCATCTAGAACAGCCAGAACTATTCGCTGTAAATAATATTTTTGATTTTAACCCTCATCTTTGTGTACAAAGAACTTGATAGTCACCCCTACAAATCCATAAATCTCTCATTTGCAATAAGATTGATGAATAATTTTCAGTCAGTGTTACTTCCACCACTTCAGACCTCACTTAATTCTTCCATTGTTACATTTGTGCTATGTAGCTGATCCCTCAACTCACACACAACAATTTTTTCTACTGAGTCACTGACTAAATCTTAAAGAGGAAAATAAGTAATAGGAGACTGAATCCCACTTGAACTAAAAGAAAGTACAAAAGTTCACAAATCTTCATGGGTTACCTGCAGTTTATCTGAAGGCATATAAATAATAAAACTAGGGTGGCATCATATCACAGCAGTATCTTTTTAAGGACTAATCAACCATCTGGATTGAACCTTTGAAGACTAGGATAATCCACATTCTTCTCCAGCATCAGAGAGAGGGATACAGCAAACATTCAGGTCTGCAATTTTTTTGTCAAAACTTGTGATAGGTTCAAAAACATTTTTCTTCCAAATAGAAATTCTCCTAGGAAAACAATTCTTGGTTTGTTGTTTCTTTTTCCAGGCCTAAGGTGTCAAGATCTCAAACTCCATGCAATGATTTACTAAATAAGAGATACCTCTGGTATCTTGTTCAAAAGACACATAAGCCGGATCAATTCTACGAGATCAAAGCATATCCTCAAACCAGTATCAGAATTAATGTAAAGGAAAAACCTTTGTTTGTCTAGTGTGAGCCCAGCTACTCTCTTTACTCTTTCTTCTTTCCCCTGGTAAATAGTTATCTTTTTCTGAGAGAATTTTTTCCCCATTTTTTTGGTGGAATTTTAAGTGATATGAGTATTTTTTCTGCTTCAGTTTTACATGAAAAATAACTTCTCACCTACTTATTTCTTGCAAGCCCACATTGATTTATACTCTACTGTTTTGTTAATAAACTGATAATCTGAAACAAAATATTATTTATTATCTTTTATTATCCGCCTCATTCTTCTTTGTCTGAGGAATCATAAATTATAGTCAACAGCCATTTTATAATCCTGCAGTTCATTATCTCCCATTTGCTAATATGCTCAGTGCCTTAGCCTTGCTCCATTTCTTTAGTAATAATTACAAAAATTAAAACTACATTAACACAATATGCAGATACTTCTTGTTTTAGAACTTACATAAGAGCTTTTCAACTAATCAGTGGCTGGTTAGGGCACTGTCCTCATTCATCTCCCACTTCCCCTGCCATCCTTCATGAAAGTTTAATCTACATTTTCCATTAAGAAGTTGTCTCAACTGGTATTCACATTTTCAGGGTGGCTTATTACTTTTTTGATTTTTATTTGGAATGGTGGTCATACCTCCACAACTTCTCTCTTGATCTGAAATTTTTATCAAGCAGCTGCATATTTTCCTGGTCCTGAAATCCTCAAATCACAGAGGCAGAAATTCACTTACTTGATCTAGAATCAGAAGACTTAAAAAAGGAGCAGGCAACCCACTTGCATAACCATAGTCAGGAACGGTCAAGATTCTAATCCTTCCAGTTTAAAACTGCATTGATGGTTAGAAACAGATCACTCTGATATTTGATCAGACCTGGACTCAGTTTGTGTGCAGTCGTTTTGGGTGCAGCTGCTACTGGCCCTGCCTCCTTAAATACAAAGGATTAATTTGTACTAGTGGTTCTCTCTCTTCCTTGTAAGATTTGACTCCAAATGGAGCCCCAACTATGGTCTCAGATCAGGGACCACAATTACTGCCCTCCAAAGTCCCTGGGGAACACAGCATTGCAGGAAGATGAGCCAGTGCTTTTCTGGAGGAAGGTAAGTACAAGCACTGCAATAAGGTAACAGGAGAGGTGAATTCTGCAAAGTCCCACTTGCTGATGGCTGTCAAATAATCCATGACGGATGTCAAACTCAGGGCTGTATCCTAGAGGCCCCCATAGTACATCAAACCCTGCGTTGGACTCAAGAGTTGAAAGGCGTAGAATTTATGGCTGGTTTGACCCATTTAAGGTTTAGCAGAGAGGCAAGTGACTCTCTGCCTAGAGCATGACAAATACACACATCCACACAGCTGAAAGTGCAGCTTCCTTGGTCTACAAACTCCTCCCTTCTAACCACAGACCGGGTTGTCTCACCTGCCTCCTTAGGAAATACTGCCACAGTTGCAAGATCTCTAATTCCTCATATTTCATTACGATAGACTGCAGTGCATTTGCTGCTATAATATATTATGAAGGATCATGAATAATTAAAAATTAATCACACTTGTCAAAATAAATAAATGCAGTCAGTGATGCAGAATGCTTGAATTTTTTATAGCATCTTCTTGCTTATTCATGAATTAAAAGAAGTCTAGTAATCCACAATGGATTGCCTACTCATTTCAGCATGTACAGGCCCAATTCAGATCCCAAGAGTGGAGGTTTTCCTGTCAATCTTTAGCACACCAGTGGAACTTTAACCTTAAATCTCTGACCCTGCAGAAAGTTACATGAGTTAGACTTGGAAATGTGAGTAACTCCAGCAGACCTCCAGGGGCTAGGCTGGCAGATACACCAGTGATTTTGTCCCTCACTGCTCTGCTTACAAGACGTGGGGAATGGAGGACAATGAAGCATTTTAGCACAAATTCAAGAAATCAAAATCTTGATAGCCTCCCTTCCCTAGATTTCTATAGGCAAATAGCCCTGCAGTTCTTCCTACCAAATACTCAATACTTTTGCATGGTTTGATAGCATTCCCAAGGCTTTAACAGACGAGCAAATAATGATAAATGTTTAAATAGCAACTTTTCTCTGACTCCCCAAATTGGTCCAAAACTGTAAGTGCATTTCCACCCTTTTTCAAAGGGAACCTAAGTCTGGGCTGGGAGGTGAGGGAGGGACAAACCACCACACCAACCCTACCAGACCAAAGATCCATTAACTTTAAACAGCCGGCTCTGAGAACAGACAGGTGGAAATACATTGGAAGGAACATATGAACAGGGAGAGCAGAGTTGTCCCTTACCACCCCTGGCCTTCAGGGACCTGTCGCACAAGGACTTTCTGAGCCAGAAAAGGTTCTGTAGAGAATTTATTAGCTGTAACTTTTCCTTCCCTGCAAGTATCCTGTCAATTTGCACACCCACAGAAGGTTTCAGCAACAACAATACCCTGGGAAGAAAGTTCCACAGTTTCAACTGTTTGTTGAATACTGAAGGATCTCCTTTTGTTTTGCCTGACATCTACTAATTTTGCTTGATGCTGTCCAATACTGTGTTAGAAGAAATATCAAATATTCCTTCTGTACTCATCCTTTCAGTGCTTTACAAACCTTTGGGAGTTTATAAACCTTTATACATATTTTATAAAGACTTTATAAATTTCTGTGATTTCTATACAACCCTGCATATATTCCTTTAGATGCCTCTTGCAGGGAGGGTAGTGCTAGTTAAATTAAGTGTTCCTAGAAGACAGCCATTACATACTTTATCATCTTCGTTTCCATTCTTTTAAAAACTTTCCCTGCTGTACTAAAAGATTTTTGATGCATGGGATCTAGAACAGGAGACTGAGTTCTAAATACAGCTGCCCCCCACATTTATACCATAGCATACTGTTCCTATTTTCCACTGCCTTCCCAGTAAGCCCCCAAGTCACATTTATCTTGTGATTGCTGCTGAAGTGATGCTTTCACAGCTCTGTTCTTACCCCTAAATCAGCTTAAGTGTTGGTAACCAGCTCAGAATCTGCCTGCATATATGCCAAACTCTGATTGTCTCTCCCACCACCTCAATTCAAATAAACTGCACTAAATTTCACCTGCCACTATTAGCTGGTTAAGCATCCCTTTCCAATTCCTTGCAAACTAGACCTTCAGTCTTTTACCCTGAATTATTTAATATCAAACTCTGCCACCTCACCATCTATTCCTATCCAGAAGATCAATGATTTGTGTGACACTACATGCTGAACATGCCAAGCAAGTGGATTGCTCAGCTGTGACTGTAACCAGATGCTACGACACCAGAAGTTAGCTCTTACTCTAGGAGCCTTAATCCATGCTGACTTCTTCTGATTTCTTGACACTGAGCTGTATCATGCTGCTGGAACAGGGGCAAAACCACAGAAATTCTTCCAATGCATCTCTTTGGGAGATCTACCAATGATTTTCTACTGAACGTTTTACAGAAACTCGTGTGAAGCCTAATGAATCATACCAGAGGCATTTGTCTCTGTCAATATCTTGCCATGACTTGATAACCAAGTGACAAGGATGAGCTAAACCATCCCAGAATCAAGTTAAGCTATCTGTTTATGTCTGTGCATTACTGTCTGCAAAGGAGATGAAATGAGATTGAGATAATTGCAAGTACAATTTGCAGGAAACAGTGGGGGTTGGAACTACTGTGCTTAATTATTTCAGATTGAAACAGACCACACAACTATCTATGCCAAACAGCTGTAATTAAAGTGATTTAAAATAGAGAGATGCTAGCTCCAAGTGTTGATTTTCAAATGAGTCTTTATACATGCAAGAGTTCCAGTCATCGATGAGTTGCAGACCTACAGCTCTACTGAGAAAAAATTACCACTGTGTCCAACATGTCTGGTAATTTAAAAAAAAAAACAAACACACACAAGCAAATAAACCATACAAAATAATCCACCCTAATGCCCCACAAATCTAAATCCACTTAATCAATTTGACACTGGTTACCTGCCCCTCAGAATAGAAGAAAACAGAAGAACACAAGTTTCAGCCTAAATTGCCTATATTCCAGATGAGAACCCCCAAACTTTGGGCTTAGAAATGGAATTTTAACCCAATAGGCAATTGGGAATCATCAACCAATACCATCTTTGGTTTTGGGCTACAGGGCCAGCCAACAGTCTCCCTTTCTTCTGCTTTGACAGACACATAAAACTGAGAACGGATAAAGGCATAGCTTTACTGAAAGGAATCCAAAAGAACCATACACTGACAATGTGTAGCACCATGGGGACCTGGCCAGGCTCTTTACCTGGAACAATACATTTACTTCCTTGTGGGTTTTCCCCACTCCAGAAAAGTGACAGCTATTCTTCTCAATTTAAAACAAGGTTTTAACTCCTAAATTCCAGGGGCAGCCAGCTTGCGCTACAACTTAAGAAAAAGATAAAACAAAACAGACATTCTGATTTACCTCAAACCTTCCCTGAACTTTATCTTTGTAGCAAGAAATTCAGTATGCGTGTGGATGTTCGTTGATGTGGAAATTAGAAGATATTTGCATGCAGCACAAACATAGTCCATCTGCTTTACACACGACATGGATCACACCAAAATGACTTGGTCTGCTGATGAATCAATGGGCCTTAAAAGTTAATTTACAATGGCTATCTGGGGAAAAGTACTATACTATTGGTATGGATGAGAAAACAGAATATGAGTGAAAGCAGCACGGAAAGTTTCCTCAGTATTTGCCTGAACATAAGAACTGTTACGAGCAGTCAGACTGCAGCTCTGCAAACTCAAATTGTCTCTAACACTGGCTACTAAGAAAAGGATCCTTTCACTTGCAGCCTTCTGTGTAAGAGGCTTCTTGACTCTAAACAGACTATTGAATTAAACATCCAGTGATGAATGTGTTCTGCAAGAATTCATCTGATCTTTCTTTAAACTTATGCACACTTCTGGCCCCATAATATTAATTCATGTATTTTATTAGCACCGTTTATTCAGGTACTACATGAAAAATGTCTCTGCTTGCTTGTTCTAAACCTGGAACCCACCACTTCACAGCTGCTTTCCAATGCTCTTCAATCTGCATTTTAAAGACCTCTAACCCCTACCACCACAGATGGAATAGAGAATCTTTGTCTGTTTGGTTTTTCCTACTATGGAAACTGTTCCATATCCCTTGTAATTTTTGTTGTCCTTCCTGACACCTCTTTGTTTTCCTGGATAAAATTTGTAGCTCTAACTCCCCCGTTTCCATTTTTGTAGGCCCATTCTCATCAACACCACCTTTTAGAGAGAGGCTCCAAGCACGTGTCACTAAGGTGAAAGGATGTTAAGAATTTTTCTGCTTTCCTAGGATTAGAAGAGCAAAAATATATCTAAAAATCTTTTCAGGACTTACAATCTTAATGAAATATGCTGCTGTTCACAGATATGGTCATAAGCAGGAAAAGTAATTCCAACAAACCAAATCTTTTTCCAAGAAAAGAAAAAAGTCTCTTGCCCTCCCATCTTTTGAGACCTCCTAGCTCTCTTCAGAGACAGGATCTTTTTTCCTATATTAAGGACAAAGCCTACCTTTTGTTTTTTTACCAAACAGACAACCTAAGCCCTGGATAAAAGGATATTGCCTAAAATGGTCTGCAAACACACAAGTGGTAAACAGGACCTAGAGCAAAGATAAGGCCAGACTCTTCGAAACACTGAATGACCTTAAACACAGGCACCATAGTACAGCTCTCATCCAAATATCATCCATGGCATGGGCCAGCCCAAATCAGGTTTTACACAAGACTGTATTTGATACTTTGCTTCCCAGATATATAATGAAGCTTGCCTTTAAATGAAAACAGATCTCTCCTGTGCAGAACGACCCCCTTTTGTTTGTCACTTTGTTTTCACTCATTATCTGCTGAAGCAAAGGGATTATAGCTGTCTTCAGCACTGCAGGAAGACATGTTTGTTTGGGTGGAGTTTTGGGATTTTCTGTTAGGGTTATTTTGGGGAGTAGAAGCAAGGGTGTTTTCATTTTAAAACTAACCACTACTGATGGCATTACACAGTTGTATTCATCTTACCTTTGGGTGTGCTCTCAGAGTGATCTCTCTCTGGCCCATCCGGGAGGTTTAGCTGTGAGATTTCCTCTGCACTCAGTCTGACCCAGGCATTGTTGGGGGTTTCCTGATCTTTTGAGGTAAAGGAATATTCCAGCTCACAAGCAGATTCAAAGTTGCAGTCAAATACTGGAAAAAGAAAATGGACATGCAACACACCAGGTTAATTAAATCCTGTGTCCTCTGTGCTGGAAGGTATGTACACATACACATGTGTATGCACACTCATTTCATACATCAGTAAGTTAGGGCTTGATTTTTTCCATAACGAGGTTGAAAGAAATAGGGAATTCCATAAACAGACAGGCAAAAATGGGCCTGAAATGGGCCGCGCAGAGAGGTTCATTACTGAGGCGGCAGCAAATCAAAAGGAATGCCCAAGAGCCAGTAATTCCCCTTCAGGACAGGTCAAAGGGCAGCTCAGGCTAAAGTGGGGAAAGGCATCATCTGGACTGAATGGAAAATAGCTTAGTCAATGGATGAAATGGGACAGAAAGCCAATCTCTTCCAGCATGCTGCTTCAAATTCAACCAGGACCATTAGAATGCAAAGACTCCTAACGTGATTCATGGCCATGTTCCACCCTGGCGAGCACAGGTCTCTACAAAGAGAGTCATATATCCTGGGCACAGGGAATGTGCTGGAAGCCATAGGGACTGTACCCTGGGAGGTGACATTCTGAACCCCTGGGTTTGAAACTCTTTCCTGAGACAACAGAAGCAGCAGAAACCTGACTTGCTGCCGCAAAACTTCAGCCTCCAGGCAGCACAGGCAGCAACTGCCTCCAACAGAGACTTCTCTTTTTGAGACGTTTCTTTTTCAGAAACCCATTACCCTGCTGGTACAACTATGACTCACTTCCCACTGTCCAGTTTACCATCACACCATAGTTCAAGTTGCTTAACACAACATGCAGTGACAACCTGCAAGGATTTTACTTTTAATTGTCAAGATCATTAATTCTCTAGAATGCCCTGTATACGTTTGCTTTTGTCACCACAGTTGGCACTCAACACAATAATCGGTAAGAGAAAGAAATGATTTCTGAACTAAATCAGTGTTTCTGAACAGGCTAGATCCATTTGAAAAAACCCAAGGAAAAAAATACAGCTGCTTTTGGAGTCTTTTACACTGTCTTTCTGTCCTGCCACGCTATGCAGGTGAAACAAATAATCTGAATTAGAGAAATGAACTGATTTTTTTAAACTTCAATTACATTCTCTGTTAAACATCTAATTTCTTCTTTGTGGGCACAGATTTATGTGGTTCAGTCTATTCTCCTGGTGATAAAATATATTCTAATCTGAAGGTTAATACTGTTGCCCTCTTGCTATACTTTTCCCAGCTAATTTGCCTTTTTAACAGCAAGCTGGAAGGAACAGAGTCTTTTTTCCAGTTTATATTTGATTTTCTTAATCAGGTGCTTTATCATTCACTCAGCATTTTAAATACTTCACAACACCAGGAAAACCATATAACACAAGAAGTCCATTTACACCACAAACAGCAGTAACCAGGAATACACACATTTCCTTAAATCCAAATGCACAAGCCCCTACTCTCTTCAGGCCTCTAAGTTATCAACATAAATTTCATGATACATGAAGCACACTTCAGTTTAGGCAGCAAGGAACTGTGGATATATTCACGCAGTTTATTACTGCCATATCACATCCAAACCTCAGACCACTTATTTCTAGTCCCTTAGATGGTCTTTAAAAAAAAATCCAAAACAAAACCCAAACCTAACAGTTTTTTAACTCTATTAAGTGTTAGGTGTCTGTTAAACTTTGTACCTAAGCCCAGATGGACAAAAGAGCAACCAAACACTCAACTATAGGTTACAGAATGTATATTATCTTTACTAGTCACAGGGGAACACCTTGAGCAGTATGTGTTTTAAGGCACTGTCAAAAAAAATATGGAGGGGAGAAACACAGCTCATACAAGGATTTTTTTGGATGGAACTCACTGGATGACAAATGGGAAAGCCCAGGCCAAGGACCACACACAGCAAGAACAATCATTTCAAATCAACTATTTCATTCTTTGTGCACTTCTCTTCCTGATTAATCGCATATTTTCTTCAGCTTTCCAGCAGTTGCTGCTTGCTTCCCCTCCTCTCCTGCCCAGCTGCTCGGAACAGAAGCCTTTGTGCTCTCTAACCCTCCTGACCCAAGCAGAGAGGCCCTTCATGGATATCCACAAGGCACTCTCATTCTTCTCCAGTCCCCCCGACAGTCTGATTGGGGTGCCACGAGCACTCAATCGCCAGCTCTGCTCCCCACTTTGGTCTCACTCTCCAGAATGCCCATCTCAAAGGAGAGCTATCAATCAGTTGTGGAGCCCTTAACACAGCAGGCCTCTGACCTTCAACTGGTATGACTTAATTGGGGTAAGTGATTAAGTAACAGTCACCACATTTAGTGTTATGACCCCTGCAGACAGCTAAAGCCCCTGACTGAAGCAGGGAAAGTAAAGGAAGAAAACGCAAGCAGCAAGGCCATTTCCTTCCCTGGCAATGAATGGCCCACAGAGAAGTGGACATGATCTAACATGCTGGCTGTGGTCACACTGAATGTCCTTTACAATAGGTTGTTCCTCTGAAGAGAGGGAGACTATTCGCCTCACACCTCCCACAGTGTCTGTGATTCAGTGCAAACATACTTGCAACTCTTACAGGATTCAACAGTCCCCTCACATCCCCAGAATATTGGTACATTTCATAGACTCTTATTTAAATTAGCCCTGTATCAGACACAAATTTCAGCGCTATTATCCTATTCAGTACAAAGAAATGATGACAAAGAAATGCTATCTGATGCAACACAGAAAAATCTATGCAAACAGCATCCAGTCTTCCAAGGCTAACATTAACTTCCTACCCTCAGGCTTTCCTTCTTTCACAATGTCCTTCACTATCGACAATGTAATAAACTTCATAAAAAAAAATTATATACAATACATTTTTTTTTCACTGAGAAGCTGGTCTTAGCTATTACAAGACCACATAAGCCACACTTGCAAATACAAAACCTTCATAATACTTGAATTGCTGCCACAAATCATCTGCTATTTTTTACATCTCTGCATAAAAAAATAGTGTTTCTCTTTCCTTTTTCACTTTTGTCTTACCATTTAAAGGCTACACCAAGTTTATTGCTTTCTTGCCCAGTTAAGCACAGAAAGCCGTAGCCACGTGCCTTTGGAAGTTGCATAAAGGCCATTCTGCCTTTTACTGAAAAACCAAACACTGGAGGAAAGGCAATTAAAACTAACACAACTTCTAGTGATTATTTTTTAAACCCACTATCAATATAAATTGACTAGATGCAGAGCTTTTGGACTTGAATACTGTGCCTAGTCAGTAAAGTGGGGAGATTTTTTGGGATTCCTGATGATTTTCTAAAAGAGATGTCACAGAGATTTAAACCAAGTACAGGCATTTACGTCAGAGCTATATTGACACTACAGATCCTAAATGCTCTATAGGAATTTAGGTTCCCTATAGAAAAAAATAGCAAAGTCTATTTTTAAATAAAAAATAAATAAATACCAAAATAGAACAAACAACTCTTTGCCCAACAATCTCTTTTATCTGCAACTGCTGGGCTTGAGAGAGGCAGAACAGATAATTTATTAGAAGTCTATTTCATCATCATTACGCCTTTAAAGAGGAAACAAAAGTGATGCTTATGATCAAAATAAGATAAAAACCTGTTTAAGAAAGGCTGTAGATATACATCAGTTCAGCTTTTGGCATGTAAAAAGATACAGAATATTAACTACAGACTGAAAAGCCAATTAAGCTACTATTCAGTTGAAAAGACGCTGGAATCTGTGTTTGTCTGATTATGTTAGAGTCTTGTGAGTGTTTCAATTTATTTATTTTTTATCAACATACCTAACAACAATAATTTGTGCACAGATAACTAAAATATCTGGCAAACCACATCTGTTTCAATTAAACTGATTAGAGTTTTCTAATAAACAAATGTCTTAAAATAGTAGTATAAGTAATACACCAAAACAATGTGTGTAATCTGTGGGAAGTATCCCTTTACATTCTAGCAGGTCAAATTATGGATCACTCACTTTTGGGTCATCTTGGACCAGTTGTGTAACCACACATCACAGAAACATACCTTATTTTAGAACAAAAAATAACCTAATTTAGATAGATAAAAAACCCATTCTTGTTAAGAAACTATTCTGATTATCCTTTCTTCAGCTGCCCCACAAAAGATTAGGTTTATTTGGTCTAAACCACCTCTCCTTTCAACCACAAAAATCTTACCAGCAGGTGGTTTCCTCTCAGACTGCTCCTTTCTAGCTCTACGTGTGTCTGACTTTAAAAGATCGTTTTCCCTCCTGGTCTGCTGACTCTTACAAATCACTCCTCAATTACTCTCAGATGGGCACCCTTTTGGAAGGGTGTGGTTGCTTTCTCACCACACTGCCACAGCTGAGGGAGCAGGGAGAGGTCCTCAGCAGGACCAGCTTAGTGAGGTACATCCTCACTGGCACCTCATCAGCTCACACATGACTAATTTAAACTACATCTACAGACAAATGCACAATGTAAAGGTCACTTACACCGATCAAGTCAGGACCACAATCTCCCTCAAGAACTCTTTCAGCAGCAACAATTGCAGCAGCAGGGTAGAAACAGATAAAATATTCTTGCACAGGATGTCTTTTTTCAATACAAATATTGACAGATATTCCTTGTGGAGGAGACATAATTTAAATTGTGTAGTAGAGATCTGCTCTGCTGAGTGAGCTTTGAGACCTCCATCAATACCCACTAACCTCTATTTTACTCATGTTATAAGGCCTATAAGCTTTTAATTTATGACAGGGAAATGACAAATTGATTTTCCAGTTATTAATCCCAGTGACAGAGCCAGTTCCTAAAGCCTTCCCATTCCCTCTGAGTACAAAAGGGCACAGGGTCTTCAATCTAAGGGTTTCAATTGCCTCATCAGGCCTTTCTGAATTTCTATTCACCAAACCAGGGTGCACATAGGGGGTGCCACAAAGAAGCCTGCAGCAATAAGTATTTCTCCCTGAAAATAGAACATAAATAGGAGACACTGTGCTCTCTGGCTGTCAGCTCACCTGCCTGCTGAACACCCACGAGGACCCAAATACAGGCCAGGTCCTTGGAAGTGAGCACTGCTCTGCTGGCACAAAGAAGAGGTGAAACTTCTTGCAAATGAATTCCTGGTCCTATATTTCAGCTGTGTAACTGGAGGTACAGCAGCAATTTAAAATGAGGGAATCCACCACAGGATGGAAGGGCACAGGAAAAAAAGCCCAAAGAGAAAGGGAAAAGGTGTTGGCAGTCATGCAAATTCAAGAGCAAAAACAATTGCAGGGCTTAACTGCCTTGTTCCTGCTGAGCAAGCAAGTCTGAAGGGACACTGTCACCTATTTCCTTCCATTGCCTAGCCCTGAGAAAGGGCAAACTGCACATTTTAAGGGATGCTTATGTCACGTATCCCTGCCAGGCACACTGGGTCTTACTGCCCTTAGCAGATGCCTGTGCCAGCAATCACTGCCTGCTCCTTGGGCTGCTGCTCCAGGAGCTGGCAAACGTGAGAGCAGCAGTGTGGCCTGGCAGGGGACGCGGGGAGCTGGGGAGGCACTCGAGGAGCCCCCCGGCATCGCTCCGTTCAGCACAGCTTTGGGGTCCATCCCATCTGATGAACCTCAGTCACCTGCGAGGGCAGCAGTGAGGAGAACAGCTGGGCACCACGCCAGCTCCTCTCCCTGCCCTGAGACGCAGCCTGCGGTCACCAGGGACCTCCTTCTAATTCCAAGCTGCTTAGCACAAGTCAGCTTATCGCTCTCTGTGTCCTTCCTCCGCACCAGCAGGTCTCTGTGCACGGTGCCCTGACCTTGAAATTACTGACAGGGCTGCTGCTGTACCCTCACAGGGCTCCAAGGGCTCCTCAGAGCTTGCTGCCTGCAAGGAAGAGTCCAGTGGGGCCAGTTTCTCCCCAGCACCCAGGGGTGGTGCCTGCTGGGCAGGGTCAAGGCTGGGTAGCACCAGCACTGCTCGTCCCTTCGATGCCCACCTTGAAGGAAAGCCACTCAGGCTTCCTTTGGAAGGGGCTTTAAGGTTAGATTGCATTCTGAAGAAAAAGTTTTAGAGGAGCAATACCCCAGGGAATATCCCAGCAACACCCTGGGAAGGGTGCTTGGGCCTGGATGGCCAGCACCAAGCGAGCTGCCTGCCTCCCTGTGGAGCCCGGAGCTCTCCTCATGCCAGATGCATTTAAATTAATCCTCTGGGGAGTGAGCCACAGTTGATGGGCCACTGCTTAGAGAAAACAGCAATAATGCAGCTCTTCATTTATTTGTTAAGAGAATCATAAAAATGACAGCATCTACTTTATATCTACCCAGCTCCTCAGCATGCACCAGGGACTGAATCACCAAAATCTCTGACAGCTGCTTTGTTCAGTGAAAATCAAACTACAAAGAAAGGGCCAGGACTCCTTCATCAATCAATTATAAGCACAGTCTTTCAAGACAGCTACAGAGAGAGAGGTGTGAGGAAGGGGTGTTAGGAGAATAACTAGCAATAGCTCTCGTTTTCGTTCTTCCTGCTCCAAGAAGTGTCAGAGCTCATTCTCCACACAAGAAATATTTGTCCACCAAGTCTCCCATGCATGCAGCAAAAACAATACATGAAAGTGCATTTCTAATGCCAGTTATAGCCAAAGAAAAGAAGTACTGACTAACAGCAGTTGTTAGAAAACATGCTCCAGTTGGCACAAAACAGTAGTTGGATGAACTGTCATATTTTGACAATTCATACAGGGAACCTCTTGCATGAATTTCAAAAGATCTCTAGAGAAAATGAATACTTGAGAGATGGGGAGAAAAGACATTTGTTGTCTTACTGTGTGTTATTTTATTATTGAAAAATGTTGAGCTGTCATAGACATATTATCTGCAGATGAAAGATGATATAAGGAAAAGAAAGTTAAAATCTCTCCCTAATAAGATTTTTTTCTTCCTTCTTGTTTAACACAGCCTTCAGTTTAACTAGGCAGATGCTGCTTTTCCTGACTTTCCTCCCTTTGGATTTCAGCACCACTGCACATGGCCAAAATACCAGCTAATTGTTAAACAAGAAATCCTGCAAACGTATACGGGGTCACAGCATCTGCTATTTTATATGGAGCAATTCTATTAATGTGGTGTGAGTAACTGCTGTTAATTGAAGTCTTGCCCTATTCCATTCATAATGCTATTTCCAAACTACGTTAGAATACTTCTAAGATTGCAAAAAGGATGTGTTTGAATTAAGAAGATACATCACCCTCCCAATATCTTTACTAAGAAAGCATTGATTCCATTTTCCTCTGGGATGAAGTAGCATTCTCCTTGTTCCTCTCCTGACTTTATCTCACCTTCAAACAGGATCTTGCTGTAACAATCAGTTTGTATCCATACATCTCACTATGCCACACTGAGCCAAGAATCACAACAGCTTTATCATTCTGAAGATGTCAGTAGTAGTCTGATTTGTTGTAGACTTATCAAACAAGTAGTCATAGGAAGCTAACTGTAACATGAATTCATCTGGCTGGTGCCCTCTTTCTCTCCATCTTCCCTTTTGTTTGATGTTCAGACTCACTGAGTTTCGTGGCAGCAGTGTCTATCTGGTACCAAACTGACATGAATAAAATGGTTGATATGACCTACCAGAGAAAAAAATTTAATCATCTGACACCTTGCTGAGCGACTGCAGTGCCACTGAGCATCAAATATGCAGCAAGAATGACCCCAAATTATCCCACAGTAAAATTAGTCCAATGCATTTTTATTTTTTAGTCAGCAAACCCAATTCAGGGAATGAGGAACTCATCACAGACAACATTCCATTAGAGAGTGTAAAAAAAAACCCCAACAACCCTGTCAAATTAGTTTTCTGAAGACATAGAGCTGAGTGAAATTATTAATAAGTTGTTAATAGAGGCCATCCTGTGGTTTAGGCTTTTAGTACCTATTAAATCAAAGCTGTGAATAATTATACCTTCTTGTAGGCGTGTGTTCCTCCTCTGCTGAACTCACCTGTTCTAGATGTTTTTAAGCACAATAGTGACTAGGTAGCCAAATTCGCTGTCATACTGAGTTTTAGTCCCAGTTGACTTTGCCATCCCAAACACCACTATTTCCTAAATTTTAGGAGGGCAAAAAAAAATCTGTAAATGTATTACATGAGAGAAGTACTTCAGTACTTTGCCCAGTGCTGGTTCAGAGCAGCTAAGGAGTTCAGCTGCTACTGGACAATGTGGCAAAGAGACACAAAGCCAGCACAGTAATAAAAGAAGAGTTAAAAAGAAAAAGCCAACTCCAACAGTCCAGCATGGCAACCTTAGGCCTGTTATCCTCATGAAATGTGTTCTTCTTGCAAAGCAGAGTTTAGGTGGGTTGAGCTGCATTTGATTTTTGCTCCAATCAGTAGCACTTTCCACACCTACCACCACACCCTGCCAGGATCCTGCTCCAGGTGCAGGGCTGTTGGCTGGCCCAGGGAGATGGAGAGGATGGGGCAGAGAGAGGTGTGTTAACTGCATGAAGGTCTGGAGGGGCAGCTGTCTTCTGGAACCCCTGCTACACAAGCTTATAAGATTTTATGCAGTGGACAATTGATTTCTTATGGAATACCTGTAGAGAAGAGAAAATTAACATTCAACCAGCCAGGACAAGAAATGAAATATGTGGCTGGGTGCAGTTAATCATGTAAGCCTCAGGACAGAGATCCATCAGATCTGCAAATGGGAGATTAATATGCTACCATAAGTCCACATATGCAGAATGCATTAGAAGTTTGCTCTAGCCACAGGAAGCAGTCTGAGTGTACATCATGAGAACAAAAGGAAAAAATTTGGAGATTTAAAGGCTCTTCCTGCCTCACAGGTTGAATTCTCAGATAATTTTGACTTCACATGCGATTTTTACTCTTTATTTTCTGAAAGGCAGGTGGATGTTGCATCTCTGAGATGACTGATAATTAGTCAGTGCTAGGATTGAGACAAATCTAAAAATCTCTGGACAAAATAGAAAAAAAGTCTTGCGAATGCACCACTCAAGTATCTTGTTGCACCAGTGATTATCTTTTGGGATTGCTGCATATGGTTTCAAAGATATAATCAGGCACTGATCCTGCCAGAGCTACCAGAGAGAGTTGGTCAGAATTTTTAATTCTGAGCAAAAGAGAAGAGAACTTAGTTTCGAAGAGGAAGAAGGATATCACATACCAATTTACTCACTCTTTCAAGCAGAGATTTCTCCAATAGCAGAACACAGAGAAAGTGTAATTAAGACAACAGATATTGCCCCACTCCAGCAATGTCAGCCAGTTAATTAGATGGGTCCCATTAGATGATTAGGCAAACAAAGTTTTGATAGAAGTTTTACTGAGCACTCTGTAATCAGTCACATTGGGAACAGTAAGGAAAGCTGACAGAAGAAGAAATCACTCTAGTAGTAAAAGGCTGCTGGGTTTTATTTCTGCTTATGATTTATTGTGTAATTTTGGATTAACCACTAATCAGAAGGCTGGGTCCTGGGGCAAGAGTACTCGCCTAGAGCTTGGATGGTCTAACCTTGTGTTCTTCCTCACTCTGCTGAGTCCCTGAATGACCTCCACTGAGCCATGTCGATCCAGGGCCAGTAATCAGCCACTGAAAGGAACTGTTCACTCTGTCATGCACAGAGCAGCTCTGAACAGAAATCCAGCTCCCTGGGAAGTTTACTAATAAACATTCCAGTGGCTATAAGCTGAAGGTGTGCAGAGGAACAGAAGTGTTAAGAAGTGCCCTGTTAGTCTTGGGCTATGCCTACAGGCTCTGCTGCACATACCCACTTCAGTCCTCTGTGTACTGCAAATCTCTAGTGGTAGGAAGTGTCTGCACAGTGATGCTATGGGATGTTACAGCCTGAAATGTGTGGCTTCCAGGGCTACTGCTACCCTTCAATTTAAATTTTTGTAAATGTTAAATTGCAAAGCTAGAAAAAACAAGTTACCCCTGTCTCTCTTCAAGATTCTCCAGAAATTTCAAGGTCCTGAGGAAGAAAACAATTTAGACTTGTCTTGAGTGAAGATTGTATTTTGTGTAACACCTCATCAAATTCCTGCCTTTCCTTGCAAAACAGATGGTTGGAATATGGTAGAATTTGGTCTCGTGCAATCAGCTAAAATCATCATAAATCATTTCTGCTGAGATGCAGTACATTTATCTCCATGTGATGCTGTCAGACGGAATCAGTGCTCTTAGGTTTTAAGAACAAAGCCTTCCCTTAGAATAGTATTACTGAGAAACTGAAAGAGTTTAGGAAGAAGTAATAAAGGATAAATTAAAAATCATTCTTGCAACTTCTGAGAAAACCAAGTAAGGGAAAAAAGATTGTACTACAGTTGCTTCCAAAATGAAATTGGTGTGTCCTCATCAGTCAAGCAGATACAACAGCTAGGAGCAGATATTGTATGCCAGTGGAAAGAATATATATTGCACACATAAAAGGCTGCAACATAAATTTGAAGAAATATGGGGCTCCTTCATATAGGTAGGTCAAACTTTTCCCTCAAGCAGATAATTACAGGCTTGGGGTGAGTAAATCTTATTAGCCTCTCAGCACCTTATCTCCCCATGTAGAGACTGGTAGTAGATATATAGTAGATATATTCTACTGCAGTCACTTTCTGGATTGCACGTTAGATATTGCCTTGTGCAGTCCAGCCCTAACTACGGCCATCGTGCTTCACAGTGGAATGGCCATGGATAGCCAATAAACAGGTCACACCAGAGAACAGATGAAAACACATTCCCAGATTTTTGAAGGGATGGGTGTTAGAAAAGGTGATGCAAAGCAAAAAGCTCAGTACACAGCTCATCTCTTTATAATATTGGTGAATTTCAACATACCACTCAAATATTACTGTCTGGGACATTGTTTTTGAGGGAACAGGGCAGGCTGGAGCATCACAGGTCACCAGGCACCTCCATAGAGATGGCAATGACCTCAGGTTGGGCTGGGCTGAAACGGGATCCCTGGGCCCTTGGGCATGGTGGGGGAAGGCCCAGGGGCAGCTGGTGCCCTCAGATGCTGCCAGTGTGGATATTTTACCGGGAATCATTTGACTTGTGTTGCTTTACTCCAGTATCACACCAAAACCTTAGGCAGGTAGTTGCAGCCTCTTGAGGATAACATATTCATGCTACTCACTGTGTCGTCCTCTGTGGGAGAAGAAAGGGGATGTATCTCTCATGACCCACGTCAAATTCCAAGCAGAGTAACCAGGAGGAAGAGAAGGGCTCCTTTCTGGGTGATCTGAAGGGCTCAAACCTTTTAGAAAAAAAAAAGAAAGCCAAGAAAGAAAAGCCCAGTAAGTATAATGTAGCTGTTTGCATGCTACACATCAACTGCAAAGAACTTAAGCAGCTTTATTGACCATATGTAATAAGCACCAATTTTCAACTACTTCTTGGTTGGTTCTTCCTGATACGTGCATGCACAGGGACACAGGAGAGTCATTGCTTTACAGTGCAAAATTATCATCACCTAGAAAAATTGTCAAGTTTCATCTCACACTGATTCTAAGTTCTCTTTGACCTTTCAGTCCCCCAGTTTGGGTTTTTTTTAAGTTCTGCTAGCACAAGGAGATCTCGTACATGGAGCAGACAAACAGGTACCCAACTTGTGTTCAACAACCCAATGCATCTCAAAGCTGCTTTCTGTGATTCAAATACTACAGTGACCCAGAACAGGCAAGTTCTGTATAAACCTGCACTAACTCTGCAAGACCACGACGACATTAGAGGTGTAAAGAGTGTCTGAAATAACATGCAAGATCAATGAGCAAAGTGGAGTACTGCAAGCTTTGAAAGCACAGATTTTCCCTGCGAGTGTTTAAGTTGGGTTTTCTGAAGATATCAGGATCTTGGTCTCATTTTTTGAGATCCTCAGAGGAAAGGTAGGATTTAACTGTGTAGGAATACAGGCAGGAAAAACTTGTGTTTGGGAGATTTGATTGATGGAAAAAAAATAAACCTCTGGATATCCGATTTCTCTACAGAAGCCATAAAAAAATGACACATTTAAGAGAATAATAATAAACAAGGTAAATGGCTGAAGTCTTGGGGAAAACAAGACTGCTTTGATTTTGTAAAAGCTCCGCTTAGCCCTACTTCCTACTTCCACCAAAGAAAAACTGGAAAATTTCGGAGGGACTTGTCACAGAAGCCTAAACACGAGGTGTTAGTTGTGCCCTATCTCATTCTCAGTGCAATCTCATTTTTAGCACACTCTTGTAACCGAGTAACTACAGCAAAACCAAGAGAAAAATAACCACTCTTATGTAAGAGCTGTAACTCTTACTCCTTGCTCAGAGCAGTAATCTTCAAGACAAAAATGGACTTCACACCGTATTGTAAGACATTCTTGAGTGACAAAAATTGAATATCCCTAATGGCTCAATTAAACCTGGGCTCTACACTAAGTTACAGTGCAATAACTAAATACCCCCTACTGTTGTCTGGAATGTGACAACACAGATGATCAGGCCAGTGATTTGTGAGGGAAAGTAGCAAACCTGATGTCCTGCCTGCAGCTGTCATTGATGAAGTGATAGGCAACCTGGAATAATCTTTATATTGGCTTTTCCTCCCTAACATCAAGACACATCTTTCAGTAGCCCCTGATAAAGCTGGTTGTGGAAAATAATGTCAGGTTTCATTACAACAGTTATAATAGATGCTAAAAGCAGATTTTTCCTCTACAAATGTGTTTCACTTTGATGCTACTATAAAATAATAATAAAAGAAGAATATTAATAAAAAATGAGCCCTTGAAATAAGCTGGTTTTCAAAGCCATGTGTGTTTTGCCTGATGTGAAACGTCTGACCAGTATCAATATCCTCATTATATAACATCTGTACCCAGTGACTCTCCAAAGGGGGTAATGATTTAATATTCTGATCACAGATCATGGATCTCCCCCAGACAAGATCTCCGGGGCTCCTTTACCCCAAACAGACCCAAATGCATGCAGATGTCACTCATTTAGTACTTCCAGAGAGCCAAGACCTTGTATTGCAATCCTGTGAAAACTTCACAAAAACCTTAAAAACTGACCTGCTTCCCACCTCTGTTCCCATGGCAAAATAACCTGAGAGTCATTGAGGTGCATTTCTCTCCCTAATGCTTCAGTCACAGAACTTAAAATTAAATCTCTTCAGCTACCCTGACCAGCCTTACCTGGGAATCACTACCACGGGAATCAGCACCACAGCCATCAGCTGCAGTACTCCAAATGCCCTGGCACTTCTCACATTCCAAAAAATGCCTCTCCATATTGCATTCTTCAGAAATCCTGCCTACCTTCAGCCTCAGCTGAGTGGAAATGTTCCCTCTGGCACCAATGTATGCAGTAAATTGACATAAATATATAAGGTTGAACATCTGAGCAGAGAAGACAAGGCAGTCCAGATACCTGAACCTCCCCTCAGCAGCATGAGGTCAATAAGAGATAACACAAAAAATTGGAAGTTTTTAGTCTATTTTTAAAGAATGGAATGGATTCAGTTCAATTCATTTTAACCTTAGAACTATTTTTTTCCCATATTCTTCAGGGTTAATTTTGGAACTTCATCTCAAATGATTTGCTTGGGCTATTGGTCTGAACATGAAGACAAGAAGATTGTATCAGAAGTTATGAATCTTTCCCAATTAAGTTATCTTCTGAGAAAGATGCTGGGTAAAAGGTTTTTGTATAGCCAAGAGGCTACTCTTCACAGTGAGGAATTATTTGATTTAAGCATCAGCTGTAGGTTAGGAAAAGGAGAGATCTTTCCTCTTCCACCTTCAGGGCTTTTTACGTCCAGAAAGATAATAATAGGAGACCATTTCAGCTAAATAAATGCTTCTTGTGCAGAAAGGGTAATGGAAATGTAGACCACATTCTAGCCCTTTCACAAAATAAAGGGGTTTTTCCCTCTCCAAAATAATTCAATTTAAGCCAAAAGGCACTGAGAAAATTTGTCTCCTTTTTAGGTATGCTAACCTCCAATTCCAGTTTGTACCAGGGTACTCTGTCACTTGTCAAAAGTAACCCTAACCTTTAAAAAAAATTAATGGATTGGCAACTGGAAGCTGACAACTCCATTTTTAGTAGCCAGACGTATGGAGAGGTACAAGAGAGGTTTCTTTGATATTCCTGCCTGAAGACATATCCAGGGCCAAATCCTGGCCCAAGGTGCTCCATCAATGCAAGAAACATGCACCTGAAGAGAACATTTGACGTTTCTGTTTTTTAAACTTGTGTGAAGGTATCTCCTTAGGGGATGTGAAATTCATTCAGTTCACCAGGAGTTTCGGCGAAAAAAAATAGAAAATGACTCATGTGTACTGAAGTCAAGCCTTAAGGCCATAAATTCATTAAATAAAATATTTATGTATTATTTTAATGAAAAATACTTCTTTAATAGAACAACCCTGCATGTTCACATAGAAATGGAACAACAAGAAAAGCTTTCTAGGTGGGTAATTTCTAGACAAACAGGATTTCCTCCCTTTTTTGTCTTTTCTTGGAGAAGGAAGAAATATCCCCAGCAATTGACATATGTAATTTTCTAAAGGTTCATGTAGTGCAGAAATGTAAATTAATTTTTACCAAAACATTCAAGCCTTCTTTAACCAAAAAAAGCTCCTCTGTGTAACCAAATATTGCTTATTGATACCTTTGGATATTGCTTGATTACTCAGCTCTCTCACTGTGCTGAGCTGTATTATTTGCAGTTTCTCAGCGGTAAATCTGAGGTGACAGACCAGCATGTACCTGTCCTCTAGATTTCAGAGTTGCAACAGATGTGTAAGATAATAACTGAGATCAAAATGTACTTTCAGCTACATCTACATCTAAAAAATATCTCAAAATCACTCATGTTTGTTTGTGTGGAAATCAAAAGTCAACATTAGTAGTATTTGTGGCTCTGATTTATAACAGCCATGAATAGAGTAGTTATTAGCAATTATTACAATAACGTGTTTAGAAACAGCCATCATTAAGATCTGGATTTTCCAATCTCTGGGAAAGCCTGACATTTCAGAAAAGGTTATTCCAGTTCTAAGAAAAAGGTAGCAATTTTCCACAGAAAGGATATTACGACATTAAGGTCTGGATTTTCCAGTCTCTGGGAAAGCCTGACATTTCAGAAAAGGTTATTCCAGTTCTAAGAAAAAGGTAGCAATTTTCCACAGAAAGGATAATAAGCAGTTATCTCTCCACTATTAAGAAAAAGAAGGACTAAACTACTCGGAACCAAGGCAAATTCATTTCGTTAAAACAAAAAATCTCACAGAGAGCTGAGCGCCTCAGGTAAGGAAACCTCTGTAGACATCTCCTATGAACCAGAGGCAGGCCAAAGGCATCCTTGGGAAGAGACAGATCAAACACTGCAAGATCCTGAAGCCAAACACCTTGATCTTGCAAAAGAGCTCTCTGGACCCTGCCTTTAGGAAGCTTTGGCTGGCTGTGACCAGCAGGGTGTTCGGGCTTGCCTCTGTCCAGCTGAAAGCGTAAACTGCAGAGGCCTTCATAAACGATTGCTGAGCTCCTAGCTCCACAGAAGTTCTTGGTTTCTGTTTTTTTGGAGGGTATCCTTCCAGCCCTCACTACCCTCCAGTATGCAAACTGGAGGGAAAAGATCTCCTGAGAATTCCCACTCAGCTTCACAACTGATGCTCACAATCACACTAACAGTACTCACACTACTTAGAAGCTTTCATTTTTCCCTTCTTCCCATCTACAAACATACTCAGTCACCCATGAAAGTGCAAAAAACACATTTTATCAAAGTGACCAAGCAACACCAAACCCAACAAACAGCCCAAGTAAACGCTTTGTGAATAATCCATACTCAACCATGCTCATACAAATCATTGTCTAAAGGAAATTTAGCAGTAAAATTCAAATTCTGTTTCTGGTCCTGATGGAGAACAGGGCAGAGGGCAAGCTCTTTCCATGCAGTTTCTTGCTCTGAGTAGTTGGTGAGCTTTACTTACACTAATGGGTGGATGTACTCCAGGGTTTTTTTTTCACTAACCTTTTCAACAGTATGAAAATGTTCACTGACAGTCTGTCAAGTTTATCTTTTTCAGCTGGAAAATATATTTAATAATGCATTATGTTACAATGATTTTATGTCATATTGAAAGCCTGATGAGTGCAAATAAACTATAGCGTGCATGTGTCACAAAAACTGCGCTGGATTGCTACTGAGAGGGAATTTGCATTAAGTGGGCTGTAGCAGACCTGTGGATAGTGAATTCAGTCTGCATGAGGCACGGAGGGATCAACAATGCTGACTGGCAGGTGCTTGATGAGTAAATTTGGGAATAGCATACACTTCCTGTACATAAAGGATGTGACTCTAATAAAACTGTATTAACTCAATGACTGGGTTATCCTTCTGACCTTGACTATTTTTTTTTCCCTTTGAAAGCCTTGTTTAAAAGTTTCTTTTAAACCCTTTCTGTTAGCCTTGTACTTTTCCCCACCTCCTTTTCAATTGGAATATTAACTTTTGATTGAAAAAACCCAAATGCATCATAACTGATTAATCACTAGGTACTTCACAGTCCCATTCTTTTTCTACTGACAAGGCAGTTCCTCTACCTACCATAACCCATAAACATTTATTAATGCAAGGAGAGTCTGTGCTAAGTCTGGGAGATGTGGTCTGATCAGTGGATCTGGAGGAAGAGGAACACAAAACACCCAAATTGCAATTTGATCAAGACATTGCAATAGGGAAATATTATCTAGGTATAACATGCTGCTGCTCATTACAGGAAAAGAAATAATCCACATTTTCCATACAAAGAGCATTAAAATAAACCAATTAAAATGACCAAGCTTATAATAACGAATACAGTTTAAAAATGTACTGCCATCTAGAGCATACTTCTGCATCTCAGGTGCTCTGCAGCTGCTGAAGACCTGCCCAGTAAGACACCACAAAACAGCCATGATTCACTGATAAAGAGTTCAGGGCCTCAATTACAGACCAGGCTAGGAATGGCTTAACGTTGTTACTCATCTGTGTGCGCACAAGAAACCTTTAAAAAATCCAACTACAGGCTGAGTTTTGCTGTAATAATCTTTTACAGCACAATTAAGCACCTCTGTGGGCAACACAGAGAAAACAAAGGACTGAGTGTTAGTAACTGAACTGCTCTTAACTCTGGTTCAGAGCCTCAAAACTGAGGCTGCTGGCAGGACTGCATCAAGAAATGTGCTTCTCTGGCTTGTCTAGCCTGCAGCTTAGCTAAACGGGGAGAAAGCCCTGCAGCACGAAAGCTCCATGTACAAACACATCTTGTGAATTTTGGACGCTTGTGCTTTGTATCAGCTTTTATACATTTTAGGGTCACAAGGAAAAGGAGTATTTGGGTCATGATTTTGTAGGGCTGTGATATTTCAACACAGGGCAATACTTGTCCTTGTCTTTGGACTGATAACAAATGCATCTGAATTACCGACCAGATATGCAGTGAAAACCAAAAGGTATCATGTCTAGCTGTTTCCTGCAGCACAGGACCTGGACAGACCTCCAGACACTGCAGACAGTAGGAAAACACCAGGCAGAAGTCTGGAGAACTGGTAACCTTTCTACTCAGGCACACTAAAGTACTTCAGGTCGCAGATGTCTGAATTTTTTCTGTACATGTGGAAATAAAGTGACCCTTCCAGTGTTGTCTGGGGTATTTGTGTGCTGTAGCTTAGAAAAACTTCCAAAGGCACAACTGAAAGATGGAATTAATGTTTGGTACGTGTGTCAACATTAGAGAGTTCCTCCATTCACGGTCATTGTGAGCCCTTCCAGTGCCCGCTGCACTGGCCCCCTCTTTTTAAGTGTTCCTCATCCAAAGGACTTCTGAGCAGTTGCTTACCAGCATGACCATTATACGTATTTATATATATATACAGATACACAAACACACACCCCAGACTACAACAAGATGATCACTATGCTGGTCCATCTGCTCTACCAGCGTGGTTCTCATCTTTCAGACGCGGAGTCCTGATCCCACATATTGCCCATGTTCATCTCTTTGCAGGTCTCGTCCTCCCCCTCTGCACACTGTATGTTCCCCTACTCTGTACCCAGTTAACGTAACCTCCAGAAGCACAGTGGCCAGACTTTCAAGCAAAAGAAATAGTTGTTTTGACAGTGTTTTAATAATTCATTACACACACTGACTTCAAACCATTTAGTGCCTTCACCTTGGGTTTCTGCACAGGTACACAGACGCCCAGTTGGAGTCTCATCAGATCCGCACACTTCCTATATAATTGTAAATAGTGGGATTAAAGAAATAGAAAGAAACAAACCCAGAAACAACCCTCTGCTCTTTATACACGTAAAGCCTTTTTTGTGCTACACTGACTGCATTCTAAATCACAACGCACACACAAACTTACATCACTAAGCAGTTATCACTTCAACATAACTGCAGATATTTAGATATTCAGTGGCCCACAACCCCTGCAAATTTTAATACAAGCTCATATTTTTCTCAACATCTGCATTTTAAATCTGTCTTATGCTTTAAGATGTGCCATTCAATGCTCACTTATTTTCATCTCTGTATTTCTTGACAAAAACACATGCAAAAATTCCTCAAACATTTAAATGCTGGGGAAATGAGTATTTCAAGGTTTTGCAGATCTGAATCTTTGTGGTCTGCAGGAGGGTTCTCACCCTCAGAGCACGCAGCCTGCGTCACCTTTTAAAGCCTTCTCTAATCAGGATGAAAAAGGTGGTAATGCACTTCTCCTCCCACACTTTCATGCCATGTCAATACCTCTGGCTCTGGAGACACTCGTAATGAAGTTCAGGGAACATTTATTTTTCCTTTCATATACAGCATCTAAATGTCTCCCTTCCCAGTCAAAGCCAGCTACAGTCACACATGACCTCAGCATTTACAACCCTCTCTTTGGCTGCACTGCAGCATTGAACTTGGGTAGTGGGGAGAGGGGAAACACAGTTCAGTTTCACACCCCTATTGCATATCAAGGGAAAGCCAAACTTTTATTCATTGCAGTTTAAAGGTCCAAGTTCAGCCTGAGTTAATTTGGGAAGTGTCTTTACTTTGCTCCACCTGATTTATCCAAACTTGCCTGGGAACCCTCATTCGCTGTATCCCATAATAATGCTACATATATCTCCTTCTCTGTGAAAAAAAAAAAAAAGCTTTTTGAAGGTGTGCACCATCCTTCTTCCTCAAAGAGTGTGGGACTATGTCCAGAACAGTCTCTCATCCACCACCTGGCAGAAACCCACCTTAGGTGCAAGCTGGCCTTGTTTTGCTGTCTGGAACCAATCAACAAAGCCAGCTGCACACGGCAGCCAGTAAATACTGGTGATTTGGAAGAAAGCAACAGCAGTGGCATAAGTCAGCCTTTTTTTTCCTTGTTATCATCATTAATACTATTATCGCTTCTGGAAAGGAGGGG
This sequence comes from Edolisoma coerulescens, assembly GCA_013397115.1. Taxonomy (NCBI): domain Eukaryota; kingdom Metazoa; phylum Chordata; class Aves; order Passeriformes; family Campephagidae; genus Edolisoma; species Edolisoma coerulescens. The sequence continues at coordinate 288,987 of VWZW01000176.1, forward strand.
AATTCTATGCTCACTGCACAAGCACATGTGCATGTTAATGTTGGCAAAAGGTTCAATAACGGCTCTTCATATAGAAATACAAATCCAGGGGCATTTTTTTTTTTAGATGGAATAGCTCTGAAACCTTGGAATCCAAAGAAGGCATTTTAAAAGCAGAAACTCTTAAAATATGCCTACCACATCAAAACATAAAATGAATGCTCAGAGGAATCAGATGAAGCCCTACATGTGTACAACAGACACAAACTCTGAAGAAGTGACAGCTATGAATTTCCTGCCATTTGCATGGCTAACCCCATTTATTTGCTGCATTAGGCACTTCTGTTAAGATACAGTGTTGCAGAGTTGCAACAAAAGTGTGGGGTGTTTTGGTACCAGAGAAAATACAAGACATTTGTTATTGGTAGGCAAGCTGCATTATTTCTAGAAATAGAAAAAGGGTGTGATGACTATTTCAATCTAAAACACAGCTGTCTTGGCAGGAACAATAAAAACTACTTCATATTCCCTTTACTGGGAAGGATGCCAATGTGCTTATATTGGCTATTTTCACTGCAACATTTAATTTTGCTTAAGGTAAAGGACAGCATCTCTGACTACAACTGTGGGGTATTTAGATGTGAAAGTACTGCTCAAGGAAGTTCTGTAAGTGCTGCCAAAATGAAGGCCATAAAGCATCTGAGCGAGGCATCAGAAACTCCTGTCTTCACTCACACAGACATCTCTAAATTGACTATGAGTAAAGATTGTAAAAGGGAAATTGCTTGTCATTCTGTTTTTCAGGTGCTGAATTAAAATAAGAAGCAGTATCTCTGAAGATATCCTGAGTTCTGTAGGATGCTTTGGTTCCTTGGCACAATTTTGCTCTGCATAGCTGCTTTCCAAATGTCTTTACTTTTAACTGATCCTCAGCATTCCTGAAAGAGAAGTGAGTGATTTAATGCAGCTGATGCCACCAGCCACCACTATCCCCTGCTGGATGGCACTAGAGCAGATTGGTAATGTGACACAAAAGAAGGAGCTCCAGCTCAAGGTACCCACCACAACCTTGTGTGTGGGGCATGTTGGCCCAGGTTCTCTCTGCTGATCCAAATTATGCTGCTGTGAAGTTCTGCTCAGATTTGTATTTGGCCTCTGGTATAAAGGCAACCATTCAAATACGCAGCGAGACAGAGTCTAAGGTGAGGAGGAAGAGGAACGTTATCATCATCTGCCAGTCACACAGAGGAGGAGCTTTCTGGTCTCTCTCTTACATATTCCTACATGCTGCTACAGCCTTCCTCAGAGGGGGAAAAACTGGTGAAGTGGCCTGGGCTGAAAAGCTGGCCCATAAAGAGCTGTAAAAAAACTTGTAGAAGACATGACCTACGCAGAAAAAGATGGACATATAATTACATACCTCTTATGTGTAAGGATTCTAAAAACCATAGGATTAAATGACCTGCTCAAATTCACACTGATGCCTTGAAGTGGCTACCTGGAAACAGAGGCTAGACAAGATTAAGAGAATAAAAGCAGGTATTTATTTGAAGGGCCTTCAAAGGTACACCTTGGGAGTCAAAAGCTCCCAAGGGGCTCCACCCAAGATAGACGCTGGGTCGCGGGTTTTCCACACTTTTATAAGTTTTGTCCATTTGTATATCAGGGTTAATTCTCCAATTACAATCTCAGGCAATGAAGTAATTACCCCTAGTTTGCTCCCCCTGTCAGAGGCTTTAGTTTACATATTTTGGGGCCTGGAACAATCTAGGTGTCCTTGAAATGCAAACCTAGAGAGGGTTTGTCATGTCTAACCAGCATGAGGGAACAGCAGCTAACAGGCTGTATGAAGTTTCAGAGTTACACTCTAAGCAGTACAGGATTTGAAAAATATAAAAGTTAAAACCTAAGGCATCAACACTGCAAAGCAGTAGTAGAGTTTAGAGAAGAAAACAACCTTTATTGTTTGCTTCTTCCCAGAAGTCCCTGCTTCTGGTGGTCCAGCCCTGTCTCTGTCAAACAACTTCACCCTACCTTGTGAAAGGGGAATTCTGAGCATTTGGAACAGAGTCAGTGTGTGGATGGGGCTGTGAGCTACACAAAAAACCACCAATATACCTTTGAAGAAATATCTAGAAGGACAGGAAGATACTTTTTGCCAATTTTTTATTTTTCATTTCTCCCCAAGTTTATGCCTATCTAAATCCTTCCCTGCAACAGAGAAATAGCTTTGCTTTTCTTCTCCCCAGAACCTGCACTGTTCAAATAAGAATTTCCCAAAGTGATTACCAAAATGCCTGTAAGAGAAATGATTACAAATGGCTGAGTTAACTGCTACAGACGGCCTCATCAGTCATCATAATGCGATCTCAGCACCAGGCTCATCAGGACAAGCAACTTGTCATGACAGATGACACCTCTTCAGGAAGACTTTCTCCCATGACTTTTCTCCAAGAAAGTCTCCTGGGATGAGGTGCTTGCAAATAGTGGTCCTTAAGCAATAATCAAGGAGGAATCATCACCAGCTGCCCTCATGAGCTGCTTCCATGATGGGGTTTGTTTTTTTCAGGTTTTTTTTTTTTAAGTTTTACCATTAGTCTCTGAGTATGGAATGTTTTATCTGGGTGCACGTCTTGAAATCAAAGTAGTTTCGGCAGCTGCTCTAAAGGTGAATTTAGAGATGATGATAAGAGAGACAAATTAAGAGACAGGAGGCCTAAAAAGGCTGAGGCAGCACTGCGAGCCTCCCGCTACTTTTCCACTGCCAGCCCCAAATGCTGCAAAACAATTTGTAATCTATGCCTCATTTTCCACATCTAGAAAAGAAGGAGTATATGCTCTATTGTACATCTGCTATGGAAACTGCTAAACTGAATTTATTTGAGTTATACAGTGATCTGTATATCACAGTGTTCTTTGATGAACACTACACTAACACCCATTATAAATAAAGGCAAATTTATCATCTCATAGATGCTGTTTTGTGAACTGGATCTCAAGAGCTAATTCCATTCCCACCTCATCTTATCTGCAATGGGATCAAAGATAAATTGTGTAGTTTCTTCTTTTGCCTTTTTATTCTGCTACTAAAATGGAAGTAATGATGCTCACTGGGTTTGGAAATCTTTGAATAAAAGGCAGGAAATATTTTTACGAAGAACTATTTAAACAAGGTTTTCAAAATATAATTTTCCTAAAACTCTACTGTCCTGCTCCTCACACATACAGCTTTGCTTATGGCTACGGTGAACAGCCTGTGTAAGAAGCACAGTTGGCTTCTTAGTAACACACATCTCTGTCACAGTGAAGAGGTAAACTCTTTGCAGTGAACAGTTTCCTTGTGAAATCTGGCACTTGTTGGCTGTTTGCAAATTGTTCACGGGCACAATACAGTTGATGAATACTTTGAAATTACTCAAATATTTACTGGGAACAGATTTCAGCCCTTGGGGTTTTTTGTTTGTTTGCTTTGTGTGGTACTCCAGTCATGCACCAGTTGGTCTTTCAAACGCCTGTGGTACACAAGAGGTGCTGGATCCTAACAGCATTACCAATTTCTGCTTTGCAGGAAACTCCATGATTTCTTTTTCTTTCCATTCCATGTATTGGAATGAGCAAGAATAAAACTGAAGTTTCCTTGAAATAAAATCTTATATAGGAAAACAGCTGGGGAGCAAATGCTTCTGTGTAAAGGAATTAAAATTAAAGTGTTTCATGTCAATTTTACAGTAAAGTATACCACAGTATAGTTGCAAATGAAGTAAATTATAGTACTGCTTCATCATAGTAAGGCCAAAATACTTCATTTTGATTTTCTCCCAGACTGAAAAAGACCTTGGCATTTTGTGTAAATTGACATATTCCCATAGGAAGTCTAGTTTTCAAAATGATATTTCTTGATGGAAAATCTGCCATTAGAAAACAACTTAAGTAAATCTAATTCTTATGCATCTGACATAATAAGAGTTTGCTCTTCTGCTGCCAGAGCGTCTCTCTGAGACTCCCCTGATAGGGACCTTGAGCTGGAAAAGCCACTCAGAAAAACACTCATGGAGAGTCAACGAGGTCTTTTAGAAATTTTTGTAAAGAGCAAAACAGAATGAACACAGCTATGGTAAACTCATAAGAAATTCAATTTTAAAAAATCTCTATTGGCAACAAACTTCAGGCAGATACTTATTTTTATTGACAGAGAGGGAACTGCATGTCAGAGGCAGCACAACAGACTGTGGGAATCACAACAGACTGAATCCCCACCAGAATGATGCACTGTTCCTCATATCCATACCCTGCTCTAACAACACTGGCAGGCAGTTTCAGGATGGAAACCACAGATTCTCCTCTTCTTTGCAAAAAAATACTGCCCTTTCTGTTTACAAGCTGCCCACACCTGCAGTCGCAGTCACACCTTTGGCTGTCTCGCAGTTCCAGCAGCTGATCCATCACTGAGGGTATGAAGCTGGACTGGCAGTGTGGAGCTGCAGAGAGCCTCTCTGTAAGTTTGAATCCCATCAGGGAGGCAAGAGCATTCAGACTTTTATAATCACTGGTTTCAAATAAGAAGTCTTTTGAAACAAGCAGTTTTCCAAACTTTTCCAAGGCCTGCCTAACATCCCTCTGTCAATGGCAGTATTAGCAAGCACAGAAACCATCGGGTAAGGATTTGGGGTATTTTAAAGGTTCTTGTCATATGGCTTAGCAAGTAGAAATAAACAGGAGCCAGTAACACCTTAGCAGTCAGCCCTCCAGAGCTTGCTATTGAACTGACTATGCATCAGCCAGGACTAGAGCTTGAGACATTCTGGGAAACTATAAAATTACATGAGGAATAAAGCACTTGTACTAAGTAACTTGTTATTAAATTCTGCTGTAGAGAGTTATCCTGCCTTAAAAGATTTGCTGTATGCCACAACGCTGTCTCAGAGCATCCTCCCCCCCCAATCCGTGAGCTGTGGAGGTGACTGTGTGGGCTCCAGACACGAACTGAGATTGCCCTGAATTGCACATGGCAAAAGGCACCTCAGACTCAGCCCACTCAGATGACGTGTTAGAGACACAAAACTGTATTTTATTTCTCTCTAAGCAAAGGAGTACTTTGTGAAGATAAGCAGCCTTCTTTCTTTCCCATTTACTAAAAGAAATCCAGGCAAAAAGAAAAACAGGGAGCTTGCTTTTCTCCCATGAGAACTTGATCTCAGGAAAGACCCTGGTTCAGCAGGGTGTCTTAAGTCTGTAAAGACAAATAGGTAATAGAGAAAGACATCACCATCCTCCAGATGCATTGCAAAGTGCAAAGTGACGATATGAATAATTCTTAACAGCTTCTGCATTATACAGAGGTGACCAGAAGATGCAGAAGAACAGAGCATAGTAAGGGGATTTTTACCACCAGCTCACTAACTTCACTGCCTGGCCATAACTCTAATTCAGTTGGTGGTCAGGGTCTTGTTGTCTTGAGGACATTTATCCCACATATTTTAATACTGAGGACCCTCACCCAGGTTCTCCTCAGTGCATATCTGTCACCCCCTGAAGGGTCCCTAAGCCATTGTGTCTTCCTGCTCATTGATGTCCTACAGCCAATCTGCTGGGCTGCTAGAAGCAGTCTTCAGGAACTGGGTATATCTGCTTCAGTTTTGTCTTATTTCTTCCTCTCCCCTCCTCTGCTTGAGGAAAGTAGGAGGAACAGGCTCTCTCTCTGCCCTCTTTTTTTTTTCTATATCCCTGCCCCTGAGCCATGACTGAGCTCAGGAGGCGCAGGATTTCTCATGCCATTGAGAGGTAACTACTTTCTTGGCTCTGGGAGTGACTACCAGAGGTAGCACTGGATCTTAGGAGAGGTCTTCCCTGGCATTTTTCATCCAGGTGCCTCTCACCAGGGCAAGTATTGCCCTGGAGCACCTGAAGGACACTGAAGGGATGGCAGGGTATGGGAGCAGACTGATTGTCACAGTGAGGAGCTGAGTAGGTTCTTCTTTGGACGAAACCTGCCTCTGTTCAGGTCCTACAGAGTTTTCTATTAGGAGTCACCATCTCAGGTGCTTGTGCACCCTGAGCGCCCACAATCTAAAATTTATCAGGGAAACAGTGCTAACTTGCCCAGTCTGTCATTATATTGCTAAAAATAGTAATCAACCTGTTTTTCTGCTCCTCGCTATCTCTGGAGTACACCTGCTTACACAGGGCTGATCAGAATCCAGCTCACTACTCGCAGGAATTAACATCATTATCTCCTTGTACAGACTGCCTGAGCTGCAAATTCACTTTCGTGGCTCTAGGTTTTAATCTGCTGGTAGTTCTTCTGCTTTCTGACCATCACATCCTGGGCTGCATGGGGGAACATCAAGAGCTTTCCCTCCGTCCTCTCTCTTCCCTGTGCTGAAATGCAGCCTGTCCTACTTTCTCAGGGCACTGGCATCTGCATCTACAGCAGCACCCAACCTGCATTTCCATCATTACCAGCTGGAGTGGGAAGCTTCCTACAGTTCATCCTCTAAAAGTGAAACTAAGTGAAACTCCCCTGGAGGCTGAGGTGTGCAGTATCAAAATCCAGCCTGGAACCCCAGCTGGGAGGGATCTGTATCACCTCACATTCAGTAACTGCAGAGTAAGATGCCAATTCTGTTGTAGTCTAAAAAGGATTTATCGCAGACCTATCACCATTGACAGGTCAATCGCAGTGCTGTAATCAAAATTCAAACTGCTACTTTTAAGACTGTTTTTTTGAAAACTTGACATTGCACAATCAGAACTGATATGGGATGAAATAGGTGAGATTGATCAGAATTTCATCTAAACTTATTAAGATAATACAGCTTCTTTTTTCTTTTTTTTTTTTCCTCTCTTCTAGGCAATGTTACTTTTCCAGTAACAGAGATTCAAGCTGTATTCTTACCAGCCACAGAAACAGATCAAAATGCTGCAGGCACACAGCTTCTCCATTTTTTTTTTCCATCCAGTTTTACAGGTGTTGGAGGTCAGTATTCAAACGATTGCTCCCTTACCTAAATTGAATGAGACCGCCCCCCCCCCCCAGCTTTTAATATAACTCTACTGCACAGGAGACAGCTGTGTAAAAATATTATCACAGGGATTTATATTAATGCAGGAACAGTACTCAGATGGACAATGAAAAACACAATCATTTCCCAACCTTCAAAGACATTGTGGGGTCAGAATTGAGACAGGTTTCTTCTGTCCTTGTAGAATGCACCCAGTAGCAACCCCACTGTAAACTAAAATAATGGTCTCAGGACAACTGGTGCAGTCCCAGTGCTTTCAGTGGTCAGGGTAGGTTACTCACCAGAAGCTGGGTTAACAGCACCATTATTGATAGCACTCAGGCGCTGAGAGCCTCTGTGCTGTGCCAGCTATTATTTCCAGGGGATATAATACAGGCAAGTGGAGATTCCAGCTTGCTCAAAGCAGAATTGGTTCTGCAATGCTAATAGAAGTAAAAAGCAATAAAACCCATCATGTTGTCACTAACAGATTTTATATGTGTCTGAATGTACACGGGGAGTTACGCTATTGATTAAATTAGGACCTTTTTTGAATAGTCATTCTCTAGAGTAGAATAGCATTTTAAGGTTGGTAGTGAATTACATTCATTTGGGGAGTTCATCAGGATGCTTTGGCATTCACAACTTTAGCATGCTCCAGTCCTGCAGTAAGAGCTAAATATCCTACAGCACCTGCCTGCATGGCTGGTTTGAAGTGGAAGCAAAAGTCAGCACAATCCACGGCTACTGTGGGCTCAAAAGCCGAAGATTGTGCTAATATGTAAAGCTCCCCTGCACTGGCTAAGCATCAGGGATATCCTTTACTGAAGAAATACAAGAAAATCTTCTGTGTGGTTTAAGAATTACCTCTTCCAGTATCTTACTAGTGGCTAAGCTCCAGGCAATACAGAACTAGCAAAAAACCTAAACCCAAGTGGGATACAACCTAATAGCATCCTCTGGCAGAGTCAGAGACACAAAGTTTCCTCTGTCAATGTATTGATTTTTCCAGACTTGTCTCATTTTTTTTTACAACAAATATTCTTTAGAACTTAACTTCAAACTGAAATGGCAGTGGGTAGGGAGGAATGTACTATTTTTCTGCTTTTCTGTTTTTACCTGAAGAAAGTTTTGATCTCCAGGTATACATGATCTAATGGAGCTAGATAAGTTTACTCACTGCTGAACAAAAAGACTGGAGAGGTTTGCAGGCCAGTCAATTTCCTTAAACAAGGAAAACTCTCCCTGCAAAACATTTCTGAAGCCTTGCTAAATCCACCAAAATTAGTGGAATTACATGGAAGGATGAAGAGAAGTAACTGGAACTTACATTTGCTTTCCGATTTAAAATAAGTTTTGTTTTAAAATCAAGAATGTGGATGCCAGTGAACTGAGGGCTGCAGCTGGTATGCCAGAGGGCAGGGCTGCCATCCAGAGGGACAAGGCCAGGCCAGGGAAATGGGCCAGCGGGAATCTTGTGATATCGAGCTGGGATGAATGTGAAGCCCCACACCTGGAGCGATCCAGGCTGGGCACTGCCCGGCTGGGCAGCAGAGCTGCCGAAAGGGCCCCGTGGCACAGCAGGCTGGGCAGGGGCCAGCAGGGCTTCACAGACCACAGACAACATCCTGGGCTGCAGGGACCACAGGCAACACCCCTGAGTCCAGGCAGTCATAGACAGCAGACACAGGGAAGTGATTGGTCCCTGAGACACAGCAAGTGTTTGTCCGCTGGGGTCAGTTTGGGACACCCAGGACATGAAAACCAGCAGTTGACTGGAGGGAGTTCAGAGGAGGCCTCCAAGCTGGTCGCGGAAGGAGCCCTTGCTCTGTAAGGACAAGGTGTGGGATTGGGTCTTCTTCAGCCCTGGGAAGGGGTGTCTTGGAGAGACCTAAGAGCAGCCCCTAGAACCTTGGGGAAAGTGACTGAGAGGTGGAGATGAGCTTGTTGCAGCAATGTGCAGTGGGAGAACAACAGACATGGGCACACATTGGAGCTGGTAAGGCTCTGACTGGACATAAGGCGTGTGTGAGGGGAAATGCCTGTAGGAATGACACATCGGCGGGACAGGGGCCAAGAGAGGATGCGTAGCTTTTCAATCTCAGACTGGGCAAGGCCCCGAGCAATGTGCTCTGAATTCACTGTTGGCCCAGCTTTAGGCAGGAAGTTGGACTAGAGACCTTCCATGTTCCCTTACAACCTGAACTGCTCTAACATTCTGTGAAAATACTAGTAGTGAGCCACAGCACATTTTCAAGATGACTTAGAGGACTGATGAGTTTTCATTTAAGAAAATTATGGCTTCTGATGGCTTGGCAGAAATGCTTTCCATCAGCACAAGCACAAAAGAGAATTCAGCTTGCATAAATCCCAGCAGGTCAGCACCAAACATTTTGCCTACAGATATATTTTCTGGCTTCCCTGGGTAGTTTGATGCTCTCAATAGCTTCATTTTGCAGATGGAGTGGTAGATAGTTCGTTTAAGTGACCTGCTCATGCTTGTACAGATTCCATATCAGAGCCCAGAGCTAAAAGGCATGATTTGCTCTTATTTTTCACCAGAAACTCACCTTCTAAGCATTCTGGAAACATTTTGAATGTTTTGTATGGTACCTAGTACCTTTGTATAACAACTATAATGTTTTTAAGACAACTTCTTGGTGCTTCTTTGAAGAATACAATGCTGTATAATTCACTACTGAGAAGAGCAGAAAGTCAAAGCTCAGTACTGAGTTCTAAAACAAAAAATAAACAGAATTTCCTCTCCTTTTTAATTTTTGTTTTTCATTCTCTTTGTGTTCTAGGAAACTGGCCTAATAATGCCACGGTAATTCCATAAGTACAGCTTAATCTTAAACAATAACAACAAATGAGTTTCATTTGATCTGTTCAAACACAGAGCGTGTTTGACAAAAGCGCCAAGGGCTGCTGGTGTTAGAGGGATATTGGCAGAAGCTGTTTCCTCAGTTATAGAAAGGAGCAAAGGAGGCCATTTTTAGCATTTGCTGAGGCAGTTGCAGCAGATTAACTTTAGATCAATGAGTTGCTTGATTATTCTGCTTCACTCTCGAGTCTCTTTCAAGGCTTCTCTTTACCAACCAGGAAAATAAAGACAGAAATTGAACCATTCTCCTAGTCTTTTTCACTCACAACGAAGGGATTTTTCAAAACTGACTCCATGTCATCTGCAGCAAGGCAGAAGCACCAAAGTGTCCCTGGGTGTCACTAATTACCTAGTGATGCAGTGGGTACCCAGAGAGAGGCATTTTCAGAGAGGCTTTGACAACTTTAGGTCCACTGTGTTGTGACTATGTTCTAGTTGAGAAACAGGAAAAAAAGTAGAAGATTTCTATTTTTGGTTACACAACTCCCTCTCAATTCTAAGCTACCCTTTTAACTTGCTTCCCTCATTCTCCTTTCCCCCCACGCTACCCCATCTCTGGCTCATGAGTCATTTGGAAGAATTGCAAAACACTACACCTGCATGCATATTCTGCTGGCCCTGCTTGTGCCCAGCAGAGCTTGGAAAAAGGCAGGCTGAGGAGCTCAGACCTTTAGCTGGCATAGTGAGAGCTGCACCCTTGCTACCATGTTGAGAGGCACCAGCTTTTGCTTACAGCAAACTGTCTGCACAAAGACCCCTAAAATTGCCTTTCCAGAGCTCCTTATCTCTGCTCCAGCCCTCCTGACTCTTGTGTTGCTGACTGATTCTGCTCAGACCCAGCTACCTTTGGAATCAGTATTACCCTACCTGAGATCTTCCAGGTAGGTGAAAGAGCTGCCTCCTCCACATCCACAGTCTATAGGAGTCACCCTTGGTCACAGCCAGGATTGGATCAGCCTCTGGAACAGAAGACTTCTAGGAAAGCCTTTCCTCTAACACAGCTAAGCATCTGCCATCAGAACACCATGAGACTGGCAAATCTATGCCCTCTGATTTTAGTGATATTTTAAAGTGAATACTACCGGAGAAAAATTCCAGGCTCCACTTGACTGTCTTAAAAAAAAAAATTATAGGAATATCTTGAAAGCTTATCTTCAATAAAACTACCTCTAGAACAACCTCCTGCAGTATATAAGAGTTCTCATTCTCCAGTGAGTAGACGAATAGTCTGAGTTTTGTATCATCATTTTTCGAAGAAGCTATGCCTGTTTCAGAGATGAGGTCTGCTTAGCAGACAATTACTCCTTTACCTTTCTATGGCAGCCTGCCTACACCCAGAAGCAGAACTTAAACCATCTCGAGTTTGATCCTTTTTCAGCTTTGGTTTGTTGAATGTTTAAAACAAGATATACCATCCCTTTCTGGACTGACATCAGGTTCTTAATAAGAGTGCTCTGGGGTTTCTCCCTTATCTGGCAAAGTCCTCTGTCCTTTCAGTTGCACAAAGTAATGGAATTTGTAGCCATATAAATGCATTAGTGCTGGGCAATGTGATGAACAGGCTTGTGTATTGGTACTGCAAATGAGCATCATAATATTTTACTGCCTGCAAGTAAGGAGCCACTGCTACACTTGTTTGCTCATCCCTCTATACAAGATATCCATTACTCCTAAGGGTGTGAACAATAGTTCACCAAACCCAGAGACACAGTAAAACAACAGTTAACAACCTGATTAAAAAAAGAAAAAATTGAAAAAAATCCAACCCCAAATACAACAAATGTGATAGAAAATTACTGCATCTTCCAATGTGAACTTAGAACTTAGGCAAGGGAAACTCATCCAATCCTAGACAAACTTACTTAAGGACTTGGGAACAAGACTCTTGTGCTTATCGTGTCTCAAGTTCTGTCTTTCACTTCTGTTTCTGCCTGTGATGACCTTCTATAAATCATGTAACCATCTAAACCTTGTTTCTCTTTTGGTATTTTGTGTCATCATTTAAGCTTGTGAAAGCTAAAGAGGATATGCTAAAACTACTTTTTTCTTACACTACTTGATATGCATATTCCCATAATGTCTTAATTTAGAAACTAGAATATAGCAAAACCTATAAAAATATCTGAACACATAGAGAATAATCAGATATTTACTATCATCAGATAAGTAATATTTTATAAGTCTATTAACAGACACAAGCCAAAAGGCTATTAAGTAGAGACGGATGAACTGGAGCAGTTGCAGCAACATTTAGCAACATGCTGCTCCTGCTTTAACCAGACTCACAGCATTATTTGCATTACAGCATATTCTTGATGTTTCTTCCTCCCCCTTCTCTTGACCACCTCTCACTGCACATGAAGATTGGACTCCAGATTACCCAGGAATCTTGCACAGACCTGGACTCATATGAGAGCCATGCTTTTTTTTCCGGCTGAGGTGTGGATTTTCAGAGGAATGTAAACAGAGCTAGCTTCGTACATGCCACAGAGATTCCCTTGAAGCAGTGGATAGTACAGTGTTTTTGTTTCAGCATGTGACTAACATGGACTTAGTCCTCATATGTTTTACATCCATTGGGCGCACTCTCCCTCTCATTGCTATCATTCGTGTGGCACTCACATAGAAAGGGATCACAGCCAGCTCCTCACCAGGTTCCCAGAAGCAGTTATGTAGGATCCCTCATATAAATATGGCATAGGGGTGGCACTTGAACATTTGATCCGGTCTTGTAATTACATTTACGCAGCTAAGCTCTTCTGGAAACCTCCAGGTTTCTTAAGATCTCTCTTGTTTGGACTGGGAGCTGAACAGTAAAGATTTCCTTTATGGAAAATGCAACACAAACATTCACAGGCATGTTAGCACATGAGAACCAGAAAACAAAACAGTTATATGGAGGTACTGTTTACCTTTCTAAAGTTGTTTTAGCTTGCACAAATACCATAAAGAAAGAAAAGCAATAAAACTGAAGTGTGTAGGTCAGAATGCTCCAACTGAAGTGTGTAGGATAGGAAAAGAATGAAGATTTATGTAAAAATCAAACGTTTATAGATTGTTCCCTTTGCTCAGGGATATGAGGGAACTAATTCAATCTTTCAGTTTCCAAGTGTAGTGATTAATTAGAAGAAAGGGATTTTCATGTGTTTTACCACCTCTTTAAACCACTTAGATGGTGGAAGAGGACTAGAAGCCTGGGAGGTTTTCGTATCTCTCTTAAACTGACAAGATCCATTCAAGGATTTGGTCTTCTGGTGTTTTGCAGGAGATGCGAACTTGCTCTGCAAGCCCACCTTGCCTTGCATGCCCCACATCAGACGAGAGGGAGCTGACACAGAGCCTGAGCTGCCAGGGCTGTGCCCGGTGAATGTTCTCTCTTCCAGCACAGCACAGCAGCTCTGCATGGGTACAGCTTTCTCATTGTCCTGTAACCACCAGCAGGTAAAGAACACCAGCAGGTGCCCTCTCCTCTGCCTGCAAAATACCATGGAGACCTGCTTGAAGGAACCTCGTACTTCCTACCACCAGACACAGTCCCACGGTCACTCTGTAAGCTGTTCAAAGCCCTGTTGGACTTCAATTCTGTCCACCAAAGGTACAAGACCTGATTTGTTTTCTTCCTAGAAAACCTGCCAATTTTCCTCAGGCTTCTTGAGCATCTCTCTTCCTTCTATAGGTCCAGTTTTGGCTACAACAGATACAGGAGTATGCAGGCTCAATGCTCCCTAGTGCCCCAGAAGACTCAAAGCTATTGCCACAGTAACAAAAGGAACTGGCATCCTTAGAATTGAGCTCATGTGCAGCCAAGGGATGTCCTGGTGGCAGCTCTCCCTGAAAACCACGTTAGGTCAACTGAGCCCTCAACAAAATGTATTAATAACTGATAAAGAAGAAAGAGTTCTTGCAGAACAGGCAGGCTGAGAGACATGGGAGGTGCCATCAGTGCTGCTTCACAGTGTCATTCTATATACACGCAAAAATAAAGAGAAATTAAAAATGAAGACTAATTTCTGTGTGTGTGTTAAAGAAGTTTCCTTCTCCTTCCAAAGACTCCCACCAGCACGAGAAGTAGGGAGGCTCAGCAAGTGTGTGTGTGTGTCAAAATTAGTGCTTTCCAACATTTTACAGGAAGCAGGACCGTGAGATTTTTCTAAAGACTTCGAGTGGTAGAAAGAAGACTTTCTGTGAACATAACAAATGGATCAACCTTGAAGTCTTGATGATTTTTACCAGAAATCTCACAGATACTAAGCACTAAGCTTGATTTGAAAACAGAAAGGCAGTATGAACACCTATATGCAGTAGATAACAGTTTGGTTCTCAGTAATCTTACAGCTTTCCTGTTATTTACACAGGCATGAAGTAGGCACGAAAAACTTAAGGAAGTATCTCTTCTTTTTTCTTCTTCTTCTTCTTTTTTTTTTTTTTTAAGCTACAGTGAGCCTCTCGGGAAAAAAAATTAAGGTTTTATTCTGAGCACAGCTGCTCCAGTCTGTTCCAGAGCCTGACCAGCAGTGTCCCGAGCCTCAGATCTGATGGCTAATCAGGACAGAAGCTTCAGGAATTTGAGTAGTTTAACTCCTTTTCTGCTTATTAACAATTAAGATTTGTTTTCCTCACTATTAACCCAGTCATGCTACTTCTCTCAGTCATGTTTCTACATATTCCCAACAAGTTATTTTCTCAATCCTTGAGAAATTTGAAAAAAAAATATACATATATGTATGTAATATATATGCACACACTCACAATTCAGCTGACTGACTGTAGGTAAAAATTAATTATTTTTGGCATGCAATCAAAGCATTGATTTTTGGCATTTGCCATAGAATATTTTTTTCAAATCTTTCCCATTCATTGCAATAGAGAAAATGAAGCTGGGTTCTTAGACCAAGAGCCTTCAGATTTCAAAAGGATATTTAAGTTTAACATTTAAAAGTTAATTCTCCCTTGACAATGTTTAGAACTTCTATTAAAACAAGAATTATTATTAGCATTCTGTAACCCTTTGTAAACGGGTCCACAGTTCAAATAAACTGACCTCTGCAGCAATTGACCTTAACATTGCTCAAAACTTGACAATCAATTATCTTCTGATCTCCCTTCAATGGGCCTTGTGGCTGGAATAACCAATCCATCACCTGGAAGGTGAGTATAATAGTGTCCCATGGGCATTTCTTCCCTACTTAGGCCATAAACACACTGCTGTAGAATAAGTCAAGGAATTCTGTCTCAGTCCCACTGAAGCATCCCTAAAAAGAAATGGTGCATCAAGAAGCTGTTCCCCCTAGTGACTATCTCTGAACACACAGTGAGAACCACGGTGAAAAGTAATGGGTCAAACACCATATCATCTACTGCTTGGTGAAACCATCAAACTGGTCCTGTACTGTGCCTCCACCAAATACAGCAACTCCATTTATTCTGTAGGACATGGATTTTGGTGTGCTGCAGGAAGATGCAATTCTCTTTCTCTCTCTCTCACTCTTCCTTCCAGTCAACCTGATCCCCTTGGGGCTCTGGGAGCTGCTGCTCGTAGGAGCTTGCAACAAGTTTGATACTCCCCTTCCCTCTCTTTGACTTCCAAAGCACAGTCTGCACTTCCCTACACACCACTGAGAGTCCCACATCCCCCGTTCAGCCCATAAGGACACGAGCTCTCTTCCATCATTCTGCCTGGACAAGCCAAGGAGAGCCCTCAGGACAGCACCGCCACTTCCCCCATGGGAGACATGCACGTGTCTGGATGAGTATTGTGGATAGTGGAATATTTTTGGAGCCTGAGATCCATCCTGCCACTGTTTGCTGCCCTGGTCACTTACAATCGCCATGCTGTGACGACTTCAAAACACCACCTTTCCCCAGTGCCAATTCAAAGTTTAAAAAGCTATTTACCATTAAATCTAGAACAGTTCGGGGTTTCTTTCCAGCAAACAAAAAGTCTTCTGCACTTGAACCTCCAAATTTAAGGCTTAAAGGGTGGTATAATTTCTAATATCGCAGACTATGCAATGTTAAATGACAGAAATACTAGCTAACAAAGTAAAACTCAGCTGCACCCAATATTGCTCACCCAAGAGAAGCTACTCCTATCCCTGGCACACACATGGCTTCAGTAGAGACTATGCATCTTTACAGCACAGGCATTCATAAACTAGTCTCCTTAGAAAGATAAACCCCATTGTAGCCTTTGTCCAGGCCTCTTGTGGAGGAAAATACAGACAGTATCTTGGGAGCTGGAGGGCAGCATGGAAGAATAAACACCCAAGTTGATTAAAAAGACAGACAAGAAAGCATGAGGAAGGAAGTTGAAGAACAGCAGGCCAAGAAGCAGGAAAGCACATTACCCTGGGTGGTAAATATTGCACTGCAACTCATAACTCTTCAGCGATTCCTTAGCCCCACTGAGGTTTAGGGAAGCCTTATAGATAGCCCTGTATTAGCCAGCAGGAACTGCTGCAACCTTCACTACACAACTAACTTTGAGTTACTCCCATTTGAGGGTCTCCCTGAGCTAGAGCAGCTCACATGTGCACACACACTCAGTGCTGTGCCCACACAGGGCAGCTCACAAATGATGCCAAGACCTGAAATTTCAAGCATGTGAAAGTAATCATTGCTAAGCAAAGGTGGTTTCTGATGGACAGAAAAGTAAGATGAAGTGAATAAAAGATTATTACAGTAGGATGAAAGCATTTGAAATTAATAAAAGAGGTAAGCTATAGATGAACTGCTTTGATGTGTCATGGTATCTCTTCTTCTGACATTTAAAACATGCTTAAGATTATCCTGAATGTCAAAAGTAAATATATACCAAGGACAAACACCACAGGACACATCAGCCACTTGTCTGTTATTACTGAACTTACCGACTATGTGCAACAGAACAACTGTGACTAATGTCTATAAAAGAAACCACCGTCTTTTGATCCTCAAAGGACCAGCCACCTCATTTTTCAGGTCTGTCTGGTCTACATAAGGGTCTAGCATTTCAGTTCAAGCTGAGGCCTCCTGGGTGTCCCTGGTCTGGGAGCAGCACTCGACAGGGCTAGACAGCTGCTCGTTAGCTGGGTTGGTTCAGCAGTGTGAAACAGTGTAGGACCGAGTCCACAGCACTATGCTCCACATTTACCTGTTTGTTCTTTCATGTGCAAGATTGAGAGTGCTCACCTGTCTTTTGCCCTTTATTACATGTCAGGACTGATATCTCTAACTGGTGATTAGATTTTATAATTCTGTGGAATCTCATCTCCAAGAAACTCAGTCCCCTTAGTGTCATTATATTTAGCAAAGTAATATTATGCCTCTTGTGAAGCTGAAGAAGTGCCCATCCTGGAACACAAGTCAGCCAGTGCCAACAGGGGACATGCAAATTATGAAAGAGCCCATTAGCTACTCCAGGGAAACATTAATGTCTTTTATCACTTGCACACAGCAAACCCTAAGCAAAATGGCCATATTAGCGCGAATGTGAACAGCGGACTGAAACAGAGACAGAACTCTGAAAGTGTGCTGCATGTATTTATTATAATGAGTGATCAATTGTAGAACGTGGGAAAAGTGCATCTTCTTTGAGATGAGCTCTGTTTTCCTGCTGGAGACATAGCAGCAAGTTTAGATAGAAATGAGATCTGAGAAAAACAGTATAAAGTAAGATTACTTTACTTAATGCTTCAGTAGACTATCACTACCAATTAGCAGGCTCCCACTTCATCTTGGCCATGTCTTCCATTACTAAAAGTTCCCAGAGGAAGTAATTTTGTAAGAGAGAGCATCAGAAGGGAGAGTATCAGATAACCAACTCCAGCAAGTGTGCATAATTTATTAGGATCCTAGAAGACGGTGCTGTGGAAAAACTTTAAATCTTTCTCTGAAGTCCAGCCACAGGGGAGGAGAATTATATTGGTTGCCACTACAAGCATACCCTGCTTCTGTCGTGACCTGACCTATCACCTCCAGCCAAGATCAGCTGCATTTTTCTATGTGTGGTCTGAAAACAAAGAGAAATTTATTCCCTGTCCCAGAAACTTACTTTGAGCTCTGAACAAAGCCACAGAAGATGTGTGTTGGCAGGGAGGGGACTGGGTCCTGCTGCACAGGTATTTTGAAGACACTTGCCAAGCAAATACAGGTATGAGTGTGTTGCCACATGTATCAGCACCAGGGGTATGAGAGCAAAGTTTTCATAATTTCTAATCTGTGAAAACCTCTCAGGATGTTTTTGAGAAAACTAGGATGTGAAGCACAGGCTGCCAAGTAAGTCCTGCTTGGGAGAATTGCCTGGGGCTACATACTCAGGTCTTACCTATGATTTCCTATGCAACATTACACCTTGTCTTGTGATGGCTGGGTACACATACCCTTCTACTAGGAACTAGTTTCTATTCTAGGACCTGAAAGTCTTTGTTCCAATGGTAAAAGTGGGAGATGAATTGCTGGGAATGTGCGAGAAAAAAAGGCAAAGCCACCTGGTTGACAAAAGTAGGAAAAACTTTTGCTCTAAAATAGCT
The DNA here is from genome assembly GCA_013397115.1 of Edolisoma coerulescens. Lineage (NCBI taxonomy): Eukaryota > Metazoa > Chordata > Aves > Passeriformes > Campephagidae > Edolisoma > Edolisoma coerulescens. The sequence continues at coordinate 307,361 of VWZW01000176.1, forward strand.
CAAAAAGAGAAAATCCTGTAAAACATAGGTGATGTAGATAAAGCTACTGTCAAACTGGTCAGCACATTGTGTCACTTGTTCTTCACTGCCTGGTTGTGATCTGAACTTCCCTCATATCCTACCTTTGGATAAAGGAAGGAAACACACTGCATAAGTGGTGTGCGTGGCAGGTCTGCAGAAAGCACACCTAGATCAGTTACAATTAAGCAGAAAAGAAGTTTCTTTCTCATTCTTTATTCTTTATGAGTATTAAAAACTTGATTTTTCAGTGCCTCTCTGGAAACTAAATAGGCCTTCAAGGAGGACCATCAGACAACTAAAAGGTGTTTTTTATTTGTATGTTTTTAATAGCACAAATAAAGAATCTCTGGCAACCCATGACAGGGTGAAAAATAGGCAACCATTGCGATTGTTATTAGCCCATCTGTGAATATCCACAGTGGAGTGCTCTGAGGAGAAAAAGCATGAGACAGAAGAGAAAAAAAGTACCCTGTCATAATTTAGATTCATAAACACAGAAAATATGAACACTTTCATTGTAGTGTGTAGCCTCCAGTGCCAGGGACCTTGGCTTATAATAATTTAAACAGCCAACAATATAAGATTTATGGAAATAATTTAGCACATCTTAAACAAAAAGTCTGGCTTACCCATCTCATATGTGCGTAGAACTAACACTTGAAGAAAACAAAGCAGATAACAAAAGCCCCTGGTACACTTACCAGAGTCTTAAAAGGGTACTACTGGCTTAACTTAGGTCCCAGCTACACTGACTTGCCAGCCTTAGTATGAATATTTTATAGATGTACAGCAGCATGCCTGCAGATGGTATTTCTCCAGGCCCAATTAGCAAAAAAAACATGGAAAGACAAATAGACAGAGTGGTGAAGAGAATTTTCAGTGACCCCTGTGTTACCACAAACCCAGGGAACATTATATGCCAACAAATGAGTGAACGGCGCAGTATGTGGCTGTATCAGTGCTCAAGCTGATGCACAAGAAGGGGGAAGCTCAAACACATTTGGAAAATCCTGGAGAGGGAAAGAACTTGGTATAGCTGCTGGGGTAGACCAGTTAGTTGTGGGTTTGGGTGCGTGTTAGTTTGTTTGTTTGTTCTTAATGGGAAAAGTTAAAATAAATTTTTGAAAATCCTTTCCTGCTCAGGAAAACAGAAGACTTCCAAAATCTCAAACGCACACACTTGTCTGACATGAAATAACTCCTGCCATCACCTGGAAGCAAACTGTGTCATGAATTCAGTGATAGCTGTAGATCTAATCTGAGCTCTTCCATAGTACTGGCCCCTGCATTTCTCCCGGTTGCCCCTTTATTAAGCCGCATCTCTTCTGTTTAAAAGAGAACTTCCAGAGAAAGCATCCAGTTGTGACCTGAAGGGGAATGATTTGCTGTTACACTTTGTTTCAACACTTCATTACCCCCTCCCCTTGATAGAAATCTGTGTTTCACATCGAGATTTGTCACTTTGCACACACAGGTCCTTTTCCTACCTCACTTTGTTGGATTAACATCCATAACTGGTGCCAGAAGGAGAAAAACAGGACATAAAGTCTCCCAAAGTGACACCTTGATCTTTTCCTAAAGGGTCCAAGCACTTCAATTCCCTCATAGTAAAGCATTTCCATCGGCTATTAAATAACTTTCCAGGCTTTTCTTCATTACGGTACAGGTCAGGTGAAGGGAATGGATGACTAAATATGACCTTCAGGTGCAAGCATTCAACCAGGAAATGGGCTACTGAGGTTCTGCTTCAAAGAATATTCAATAGTTATACACAGAGCAAAATAGCTTCCAGAGAAGAAGTGGAGAGACAGAGGGAGAGAGAGTGCCTGGCCAGCTGAGATTATCACAAAAATGGATTTAGAGGTCACTTGAACTTCTAAAGCCTGGTATTTTCATCTGCTGCCTCCCCAGTAAAAATTTGCTCATTTTTGCATAAGCCCAAGTTTTTATTTATGTTCTGCATTTGCCTTCAGTCCTTTCACTCTTAGACCTTTCTGGAACCTCATTTTTGACCCGCCTGTGTGTATATAAAAAAGCTTGTTTCTGGAGATCATTTGGATCCCTGCTATATCGTACGAGCCGAGGCCACAGTTGCATGAATGATGCATGAAGCTGCAGCACTTGCTCCTGTGCTTAGAAATGTAAAAAGGATGTCTTTTAAATGGTTTGCAATGTGACAGAGACAAGTGAAAAGCAAGTTCAGTAAATATCAGTGTATCTCATAGCAGAAGTTCACATCTCTGTAAGGATTCAGATGCAAATAAAAAGTTACATCCAAGTCCCACTGACGTAAATTTAGGTTAGGTACTGTGCTCTGAATTTCATGCAGGACTTTTTAACACAGTCAAATGTCCTTATACATACTACAACAGCTCTTACTCAGAATTCATTTAATAAATTTAAGGGTCTGACTAGACAGATGTAGTATGGGAGGATAAACTAGCATGTGGATTTACAATGCAATAGCCTCTCCAGAATTCCTGTCCACGTCTTATCCAGCAGTACAATAGGTAATAGTCCACTCTTTCTGAGCATGCCTTTCCAGTGGGATACATCGGATTTCTCACACTGCTGCATTAAGGTGTTGCCAAATACAGGCAGAGCTAGTTCCAGGATGTCTCTCCTGGTTCCGGCCATGATAGGGTTAATTTTTTTCTGTAGTCAGGAGGAGGCATGGCTAGGACATGGAAGCTATTCTATACCACCTCACGTCATTGCCAGGGGTAGGGAAAGGGACTTTCTTCCAGGGAGAAGGGGTTCCTTCTGGTTGAGTAAGAGTGGTGCTGGTCCTGAGCCAGAGGGAGTTGTTGGGTGATGCTGGTTCCAAGCCGGTGAGACTGGTCAGGGTGGTGTGGCTGTGGTCAGGTCGAGCTCTGTGGTGAGCACTTTTGCATGTGAATCACTCCCTCTTTTCTACACTTTTGTTATTAATATTGTTGCTGTTACCGTTTGCTTTCTTATCTCATTGCTATTCCCAGCAAATTGTTCTTACCTCAACCTGTGATCTTTGCCTTTTGTGCTTTCAATTCTCCTCTCCAGCTCAGTGCAGGAGGGCAGGGAGAGGGGAAGGGGGAGCCTGCAACTGGCAGTGTGGTTTGGAGTCTAAATCGAGGAGCACTAAACTGGGGAGTGCCATTCCTGAACCACAACAACATCTAAACACATCCACGTAGATATGTCCTGAACATCAGTTTCAGATGCAGGATATAGAACCCAGGGCACATCATTATGCCTCTCCAGAAGGTGGTCAGAGGAACTTGAAGAACCTGCTACTCCTCCATGCCAGAATGGTTTCTGTAGCTAATGGAAAGGCCTGGTTCTTCAGTCCTGTTGTCCCTGGTTCAAGTCTCTTTAATGGCCACTGTACCTCATGCTAATGGCACGTGGTACATTAGAAATAAAAATCACTCCTAATAAAATGGACCATGAGAACGTAATCTTTGTAACAGAAAAAGCAGATGGGCTGGGAACCATGTAGCTAAGCTGACCTGTCTTTTCTGACCAGGGAACTTCCTGGGAATTTCATTCAAGATTATTGTAAACAACAAAAGTTCTGGGGACCTTGGTTTCCTTAATTGGTTATCAATCCCTTAGGGCTGACCTGGAGTCTTAAAACAGGAATTAAATATCTCTGGTTAACTCTAAGATCAGGTCAGTTTTGCACATAAACGATTTCATTCTTCTGTGAAGAGGACAAATTTGCAAGTAAAATTAGCTGTCCAAGATTTTTTTATTCTGAAGTTGCTACTACTGTGATTTTTGAATAGTTGATTTTGTGATAAGGGTGGGGAGGGATGGAGAGATGACAAGACCAAACCAAAAACCATCCATGCCTTTTTTCTAGATAGCAAAAATACTTAGGAAAGAAGAATTTGTGTGGGATTTCAGCAATTCATTTTTATTGATTTTGTGTAATCTACTGCACACTGGGCACACATTCAACCTCAGCTCTCCTTGTAAAAGGTACCTCTGCAGAAGCTTGAAGTACAGAAACTCACACTTAACTTGAACTGTCATGTTTCCCTGAACTAAGGTCTCTGATGGAAACATGGAGATTCTAACGATAAGAAAGTGCTGGTTGTCCTGTTGCTAAATGAGTTCAGTTCATATCCATCATAATGAAAGTAATTTGATTTAATGCAGCATTAATGCAGACACAAAAGGTACAGGAGAATCTATTGTCATTAAGTGATTCATTGATTTCCCACCAAGGTGTTAGCATCTTAATTTATTTAAATTATTTGTTGCATGTTAAATGAGCAAAGTAAATATGCATGTTATGTTTTGCTCAACTCCTACTGCTCACAGGAGCAGTGTCAGCAATATGCCCTGCTTGCATTTGGCTCATCACAGCAACCTCACTGGAGTAAAAGTCAAACACAGCATTCAAAGTCAAGGGCTGAAAAGTCAGATGACTCAATTCACACTGAGCTCTTTACAATTGCTCTGGGGCTTAGCTGTGCTGAGCACCCATCAATAAAAAAAAAAACTTGAAATGCTCTGAGGGATAGAACCCCAGAGGTGAAATTTCAATGCCATGGCTTTGCAAAATGCTGCATCCTCATCCTACATGGGATAATGACACACAGCCCCATTTCTTTAGTAGAGTTTACATCTGTCTGTGTTTCAATGCACGTTGCTTAAAGCTCACCTTGCTACTGCTTGAATCTACTTCATGCAGTGGGAGCATTAAGCTTGCTGTTTACCTTATCTTGCTCTTTGTCCCCTTTGCAAAATTTGGAATTATTTTACAACTTCTCCAGATCTCCGATACAAGCTTAGGTAGCAAGAAGTTTCTGGAAAATTCTGTGTAAAAACATTCACTTTGTACAATATCTTGTTACCTCAAAGTGCTTAATTTACTTAATATGGCCAGTATTATGTAGTGCTTTATCATAGATATCATATTGGATAAAATATCTCAAACACGTCTTAAACTGTCCTGGATCAATACAGTAATTTTGTGACATTGTAGAATCTATGACTAAGACTTACACTGAGTCAAGCGCAATGTTATTTGAATCTGTTCAGTCTGTATTTTCACAGTTTGGCAAGGAAAAGAAAAAGATCAAAGAGAGGTGGTCAAAGGGAAAATAAGTATCTGTTTAGGGTCAGATCATGGGTATACCATGAGAAAAAGTGCCTGGTAAGGGTGTAATTTATAAGCTCCTGGTGAGGGCTCTCAGCCATAGTGTGAAGGTGGACTGTGACCTCTAGTCTGCCCAGCTCAAAAATAGGAAGGCCCAGGGAATGTCACAGCCCAGCCACTGGGGCAGCTTTACATTTGCTCTCCATCTCAATCAATACACAATTATTTTATGATAAATTCAACTCAGGGGGAGGGAGGGAGGGAAGGAGGGAGGGAATGCTGAAATACGCCCTGCAGTCTGGCAGAAAGAGTGTTTCAGAGACAAAAGTGTCCCAAATCGAGCAGAGATCAGAACATGGGTCTACTAGATGAATGTCTCTGCTGATACCAGGGAGAAGCAAAGCTCCTTGGTTTCTGCATCTTGAGAATCTCAACAGCAAGATGCAATGGGCCACCATTTTTCATTTTTATTTCATTTTTCATTTTATTGAACTGTTTACCAACATCCATCCTCCTCCCTACCAACAACTTCAGTAGTTGAAAACCCATTTTTTGGCTGAGCAGCTATTCTTGTCAATCAAAATGAAGCAGAGCACGCACAGTCCTGCAGCAATGGACTTTTTTTTTAAGCCCTGGTCATTTCATTATTTGGTCTTCCAGGCAAATGCCTCAAATAAGTGTGGTGATAGAGCTACGGTGAGAGTCAGAAGGACATAAGCAGGAATGAGCGGACATGGTGAAAATCAAACTGCCTTTGCCACTAGAGACACCACAGAGTGAAGCCTTCATGCCTGGCAAAGTTGTCAGGAGATCAGAAGGAACTTTTTAGTGACAACTGATTGTTTCAGGGCTTTCATTTTCTACGCTTGCTAAATTGTATATCTGCACTTAGCACAAAATTTGAGGAATGGTACCAATGAGGATAAAGGAAACAGAAGACTAACAAGGCAGATTTGCACTTGTGAAAGAACCTTCAGACAAACAGCAATTTTAATAATGATGAATGCTCAGTCTCCTCAGTTCTTTCTTAATAGGATCATGAAACAAATTTACCATGATCTATTACAAAATCATCAGGCAAAGCTTCCACACAATCAACGCCAATTTCAGCATTGCTTTAGCAGGCAATTTCACCCGGAGGTGAAAAATTCCTGGAACAGCTTAACCAATATTATGCAAAAAGTATGTTGTATTTACCAAGAGCCAATTTTGAGTCTATCACCATAGCATCTAAGCAAACAAGATCAGAGCCTTGCAATCATAAGAAGGATGAATTGGTTTTGTCTCCCCTCTGCTAGCCCTGGGTTTTACAATGGCCTTCAACAAAATAACATTTTAATTCAATGCCATTTTCATTTTAAATATGGAATAATCTTTTCTTTGCCATAAGAATGAAGGATTAGGACATACATTTTGCTTGTGCATTGATACAACACTAAAGACTATGTAATAAATCTTTATTTTCAGTCTCTGTAGCCATGTTCAGTTTTTCTACTGTTTCGTCAGGATGTACCAAGAAGAAAGAAGTAAGATCATCTATTGCTAACAGTAATATTACAAGGTAGTGTAGAAGGGAAATAGTTCAAATGTTAAAGAAGGAGCAGGCTGTGATTTTGGCTGAGATTCTGGAGACGTGAGTACTTTTTTGAAATGATACCTGGAAGGTGTATTCAGGCCTGTGGAGCTACTTGACTGAATTATGTTCTACTGGACTCATAGTACTGGGCAATTCAGTCACACCAGGGTTTTTCTATCACAATCAAGAAGGCAGCATCTGGTACCTGTGGAGTAGCAGTTACACACAGGCTGCTGACAGCAGCGGTGATGACTCCATGCATGACTGAACTGTGGTGGAATCCTGCCACAGCAGCCACTCAAAGCGCGAGCCATCCATCTTCCCTAATCTCCCTGTATGCACTTTCCTGTCCTGGATTCTATTCTGTTCATATTTATTCAGCATTTTGGGATTGCTTTATTTTCACCCATCCTGTGCAGTTACTTGGAGGAACTTACTGTGCTGCTACCAAATTGAAAATAAAGCCAGGATATTGGATCACAGCCTGCATGATCCACCAGACATCGCAATTCAGAGAAAGCTCTGTTGGATCAGACTGAAAGACGAGGCAGAATCTGAACACCAATAAAATGTTTCCTAGAGGAGCCAGTTGGATTTGGAAGCATGTAACTCACAACACTGCTCACAATCTTTTCAAGCATCTCCATCTGCTGATCAGCATCAGAGAGCAGTTGCATCAGACACTACTCAAAGTTATAATCACTCTTGCGCCACGCTTAGGTGTGCACAGTGTTGTGCAGGCACACACTGCACATAGAATCGGGCTCACTGCATGTTATTAAGTAAATCTGATGTTTCATTGGCATTATGCAATGTTCTGGATAGGTTTGACAAATTACATCTTAAATTTCTGTCTCAGATTAATAAAGCTAGGCTGATCTCTATAGAAATAAAAACCTTTGGAACTGAAGGGAACTTGCAAAAAATAGCAATACAAGGCTTTTCTCCTGCATAAATCCTCTCCATTTTCCTATTTAGCTCCTACAGCACCATGCATTAGTAAATCTCAACATGAAATATGCAGCAAGTCATCGTCACCATTGCATGCGGAAGGAAAACCCAAGGTCCAACTGATAAGACGGCTCAGAGCAGGAGCAGGCAGGAGACTAAATGGAAAACCCTTGTCAGAGTAATGCTTTCTCCTTAGAATTAATGGAATGACATGCTGAAAGCATGATAGTCTTGGCCATCTCAGGCTGGCTATTAAAGAAAATCTCTTGGAGAACAAGTCACCAGAATGGGCCTATATTTCCCACTTATCTGTAACAGCAGGTCAGAGATGTTCACAAGTGCTTCTCAAATGGGAATAAGATGGGTTTTTCCAGAAGTTCTGAACCAGAAAGTCGCAATTTTTGTTCCAGCCACTACTTAAGACAGTGAGGCCGTCAAATACACCCAATGAGGGAACCAAAGCACTGTTTAGCAGTACAAAATGTTAGTCAACATGAGGAGAACAGCAAGACCTGTGAAATGCAGGGGAGCAGGATTGGCTTACCCACACAAGATGCAGTAATAAAGCCGAACAAGTCATGCATTTCTCTGAATTGCAGTCAGATAGCTCAGCGGATAATCTGTAATATTGTCAGTTCATAGAAAGATGGAACTTTTGGCCAAATAATTCTCTTTGCTTCAATGAGCTCACTATTCATGAAAACTTCTCAGTTATTTTAAAAAAATGAAAGCAGGCACCGGAGCAAACTACTTGAATCCTGGATAGAGTAAAATATTCAAGTGGTTTAGAAGTGAGCAGAGAGCAGAATTTTAAAGAAGTTGATTATTGCTTCAGCAAGTTATATGCAAGTGAAAGTACATCACAAAGGGGACAGGTCACCCTTTTTGAAGGAAATGGATATTGCTTTTTAAAAGCATATCAAAGACATCTTGCAGGCAGGCAGTATTTGTGTGGTGCAAGATGTCTGTCTGCAGGTACTCAGATCCCCTACAGGGGAGATGCCTGCAGGTTTGGCAACCACACTGAGGGGGAGAATTCCAGAGCTAAGAAGAGCAGGAGTGACCTTCTGGAAAAGAGACATGGGAGATGTAAGCTGAGGTTTTGCAGGAGAACCAAATCTCAGAGCCTCCCTGCTGATTTTCTGGCTGGTTAGAAACAATGCTGGTGGGACAAAATGCCCACTGATTTAAAAGAGCTGTTAGGGAAAGTGTCCACTGACACCTACACTAAAGTCAGGGTCTGCAGAACCAGTATCTGAAGAGTATCATCCCCAAGGGCAGTGATACAGATACAAAAAACCCAAACCAAATAAACAAAAAAGCTATTTCCATGTTGAGTTGATCCCTCTCCAAGGCCAACCTCCAGGCACAGGTTTACCAGCTGAATTCCTGATATGTGATCAGCACTGTGCTAAGACCAGCCCTTGTTTCTTACCAGGTAAAGGGCCTGGATGCTGTCTTTGCTGCTTCCCACTTTCTAACAAATTAAAAAAAAAAAAAAAAAAAAAAAAAAAGAGAAGTTTGAGAAATGTCCTATCCATTCTTATCCTCAGTGTGGAGGAACGATACAGATCTCTCTCTCCAGAAAGGGTTTCTAGCACTGATACTTCCAAATCTTGCTTTGAAATAGAAACATAAACAATCAAATATTTGTTAAAAAAAATTTCTTCTTTTCCAGTGACAGATGAGGCGCTACACAGAAGAAGAGATATTGAAATTTCACTTTCTTAGCATTTTATCTTTCATTCCTCTCAATGAAAAGGAACAAAGCAATCAAATATTCTCTGCAGTTCTTGTAAACTCAGCATCTAACCAAGATACCAGTATGCAAACCAGGACTGACAGAAAATAAAAAGCAAAACTCACTTGTCTTATTTCACTGGGGAAATAAATGATGAAGTAATACACAAAACAGATGGTTAAAAGTAATTATACTTACATAGCACAGTGCTTAAAGACACCCATTTTTCCCCTCCAAAAAACCAGAAACTAGACTTTCAAAACACTTGTACAGCTGATTTTTGGTAACGTAGTTCTAGTGAGCATGAAAGAAGGCTTTTCTCATAAATATACTATTTTTATCTTGAGAGCATTCCATGCAAGTAAAATAAACAGGCAAAGACAGGCAGATGAATGGGATGGGACCCTGAGCAACCTGGTCTAGTTGAAGGTGTCCCTGACTGTTGTGGGCTGCTTGGAACGAGATGCTCTTCAAGGTCCTTTCCAACGCAGACCATTTTATGATTCTGTGATTCTATGAATAGAAGGTGAGAATATGAACCATTCACTTAAGAGCTGGACTCAGTGATCCTTGTGGGTCCCTTCCAACTCAGAATATTCTGTGATTCTGTGAGAAAAGGAGGGAGGGGGACAGAGAAGGAGAGACAGGAATGGGGTGAAAGAGGGGGAACGAAAGGGGACACAAAGAGGGCTAAGCTAGCCAGCTAGCTTCAGTAAAGTCAAATAACCCTGAATTAAGTACTAAGCAGTAACAGCAAGTGCATATGGGGGATCCAGATGTATAATGTATGTTTGGAACAGTAATAGAAAGAACAAAATAGATCATATTTCAAGGAAAGAGAGAATTGGAGAATGAGAAGAGCCAGGAAGTAATATAGTATTTTTTCCCATTACTATAGGACCAAATCTAGAGGCTGTATATCAGCGAAGGAGGCAGTTAGAATATTACAGAGTGGATATAAAATCTGTAAAATATATGCAGCATGATTCAAAATGTATTTTCAAGCAGAATAGTAACTGCGTATCTCCTGGCTCTGGCTGTAATACCAGGGTTTAGACAAAGCATGCTGGGGAGCTAACCAAAAGGAAATGGAGAAATGCCCAGCATGTTTCAAGGACTAACAGGAATGTCATCAGCAAATAACGATAATAAAGGCCAACAGATGATGCCACAGTAAGGCTATTTATAACTGTTGTCACATCCTAGAAATGCCCAAATATGATGCAGTCTCATGGCTTTCCAATTTTTCCAAATCTGCTCCATATAACAACTCTAACCTCCTCTCATGCCTTCTTTCCTCCACACTGTCCTCTCTTCAGCTTTCCCAAAATTTGATTTCATTAGGAAAAAGCAAACAAACAAAACCACAAAACCAACTAAAATGAGAATAAAGAAGGTTTGGCCCAAGAAATCTCCTCATCTTTGGGTTCTTCCAGAGCTCATGCCTCACCTCAGGACTTTATGAAATGTAGCATTATGTTCTGCCTCCCTCAAATGCAGTCTCTAGAGTGGCATTAATAACTCAACTTCAGGACTTATTTAGCACTTCCTTGAAGGACCAGCCCCAGTTAATAAAGCTGGTCCACAGAAACATAGATACCTAGTCCTGAGCCTACAGGAAAGAATATATTGCAAGTCTTATTTTGTTCCTCAACTAAGCCGTACAGTGCAGCCAACTTCTCTCTTGTTGGTGAGTGCTTTACTTTGCAAGTAGCTGTTCTGAGATTAGCGGGCAAAGTAATAATTTATCACCCTTGCAAGAGCTGCCATCAGGCCCTGCAGGTAACCTCTCAGCAAGCAACCTCATAAGCACAAACTCCCCAAGAAGAAAACCTCTGTCAGCCAAATGGGAATGAGCTGTACCTTTACCTTCTCCCAGCTATTAGGTTTTGCAATGAGGGCTTGTATCATCTGCATACCACCGTGTCCCTCTGCCAGCCCACCTCAGAACAGCTAGGAAATTACTTAAAGGGAAATGTTATGGAACCACCCAGAGACAAAGCTAGATTTGATACTATGATGAGGTACTCAGGAAACTAGAGATCAACAGGAAAATTATAATCCCACTGTGAAATCAAACAGCTTTACCTTTACACCAAGGCAGTGAAATGAATATACAACCAGAGGGGAAAATGCTCATTCAAAAAGAATAAAAGTAGTTTTTTGAAAACCTCAGATGCACTTGGTCAAGCCACATATATTGTGATTTTTAACCTGACAAAACTGTGCTTGGAGTAATAGTTTCACTGGGTTCCCCAGTCTCGACACTTCACCAATTTCAAATCTACATCTGTTTGATGTAGATCTGTTTCTTGGATAAACTGCTGTTTTCCCCTCACAAACCCATGGACAAACCCATGGCTCTTTCCAATCGTATGTCATCAGTAGCAGCACTCAATAGGTTGTGCTATCTACACTGGGCAAAGCAGTGATCAGAGAGCTGCCCACGGGACAAACAGAGCTTCCTCATAGCAGGTCCAATGCAACCACCTCCAGACGACAACTTCTGCACGGCATCTATGAACAAGCGCCTGGCATCGCCCTCCCTACTCCTCCACATGAGGGAAACGGGTATCAATGAGCTCTTGGAGGCTCCTCCAGCACTGGTGCCAAGCCTTGAAATGAAAAGTAAACCAACTGCAAGCAGCTTGAGAAATGGCAGAGCTGGCCAACAGCTTAGTAATGAGGAGAGAAGTTATGACAAAGATCAGTGAAATGCAACGTGCAGGGAAAACTGCAGCACTACTTGCACAGCAGAGCCGTGTTCTCAGTGACTTTTACTACGCCACGCCACATGGTGCAAACAGCCAATAAGTTGGCAGTGCATTTACTTAGTCTGGTGATTTGAGGGACTGCTGCTGTGGGTATTAGTTCAGCAGCCACTCTTCTGATGTGCTGAGAGCACACAATCCCATTTCTCGTGAAGGGAAAGACGACCTGCAGGAAAGACCACCTGCAGTGCCCGTTCGGAGCAGAGTGCCGCTGGATTCCACGCTTCATCGTGCTGTTGATAGAAAATTAAAGTAGTGAGCTGAAGGAATGTCTGGTTGCAGGTTGCCTTTTGCCATTTGCACACATGGTATAGATGTAAGGCAGTGAGAGCTGCTCTTACACCTGGCTCAGCTTCAAATAGAAAGGAAGATGCCAACTACTTTGGCAATTTTAGCCCAGACCGGCATTAACAATCAACCTTAATGAGCTTTGGGTAAATATTGCAGTACTTCAGCATTCATTAGTGAACTCCCAGTCACAGTGTGTGGAATCTGCAGGTACCACAACAGCTACAGGCTAAGGCACACACAAACTGTGCTGGCTTCAAAGCAGCTCTCAGTACCCAACCACCACATGCTGCAAAGCCCACCTGAAGGGCAAGGTACAAGGTGCTAACACGGGACTTCCCAAAGCAGCAATGTGAGAGAAATGCTCTGACAGCTCAAAGAACTCTACCATTTGAAATCACAAGTCTGTCCCATCACCCCTGGAAGATGGAATATGGCAAGTGACAGGAATATGACAGTTGCTTTCGTTCAATCTGTGTGAGTTTCAAATTACGGCTGTCAACTGGATTCACTGCACAGCTTATGTGCAAACATAAGCTGGATGCATTGGCATAATAAGCGGCCAATCAATAACAGTGAAAGGACAGATTAATAAAAGTTGCTTCTGTCAGAGGACAAATTGAGGACATCAGAAAAGATGAAATTCTGTGAATACAATTGCTTCCTGAGAATAGTAACATTCAGCTCTTGTTCTGATTAGATGGAATTGGTTCAGATGAGCATCAAAAACTTCTGAATGCTTTTCTAAAACTGCTGAGGCTTGTCAAAAATGCACTGCACCAATGCCAGAAAAAGACAACAAAGCAAAACACCAAAAACTCTCAAACCAATTCTGAAAGGATCCATGGGATTTTGCAGTCGTCCTTATCTGCCCCATTTGTGCCTTCCAAGTTTTCTTATCTGCTCAGTAAATTTGTATCACAGGGTACCTTCAAACTCTGAATAGGTTTGGATGAGTAAGCTGTACACTGCTTTGCCTCATGTGACTCTGAGAAAAATAGCCAGTCAGTCAAGCCCTGATTCTAAATTCTTTACTGTGGACAGAGATGATGATATATAGGATGGAAAAAACCCACAACTTGATTTTTCTAAAAGCTGTGTGAGCGAGCCACATCGGCAGCTAGAAAAGAAATCTTGTACTGACTTGTAGTGCTGAACAAATTTGATGGATTAGTCACTCGCTGAGAACTGATATAGAGTACCAAATTACTGTATTGGACATTCCTCTGACCACAATGAATTATATTAAAATATATAAATGTCATCATTCCGAAGGTAGCTCTCTGGCAATATTCTTAAAGAAACAAGACTCTGATGTGCCCAGCTGCCTCAATATTTAGGCACATGCATGCATGTGAATAAAAACATCATGTGAGTCTTGTCTGAGACACTTCTTTATCCTATTGCCCTGGCAATCCATGTACTCCTGATGAAAGCAAATACCACGTTAGTGGTTGTCCCTCATCTGCTCAACACTCAAAATGTCCCCAAGGAGAATTTGGAAAGCAACAGCAGAAGAACTATGTTTTGCCTATAGAGATAGAAATTATATCCATGGAGAGCTGGACATTAATAAGGGAATACTGCCTAAACTGTCATGCTATTCCAAATGTCAATGCCCTTCAACCAGGACTCACTGAAATGATCAACTACTTGTCACCTTATTCTTTCTGTCTTCTGTCCACATGCAACAAAACTGGGGTGCTGAGCATGCTAAACAGCTGCTAACAGGAGCACAGTACCTGGAGAAACAGTCAAAACAGTTTCTGACACTTCCAACCTCAGAAGGTGAGAATTTGCTGATGGCCCAAACACTGAACCTCCCTCACACCTTCCAGAAAGAAAGAAGATAAGATTTCCTTCTTAGAGAGGGAAACCTCATTGGATTTACACCCAACAGCAATAAATGGAATACAAAACAACATATTATATGCAGCATGTGGGTGCTATGCTGAAAACTATACTTTTACACATCTTCTGAGGTCCATGAGAGCTTCCATGCCCAGGATTTGAAGGCACCATAGTATGTCACATACAGAAGTGCAGAGCCAGTGCTGCAGGATTAAGGCCACAACAGGAAAATAGCCCAGAAACAGACAGGAATACCCTCCCACCCCTCTCCAGCCCCGAGCTGATGAAAGTTCCTGCACTTCTCACTGCACCTTCAAGAGCCAGGTACAGGAAATACATAACCCATAGAGTGAGAACAGTCACTAAACTTGAATTGAAGACTTAAGTATTTTTAATATTGACTACTTTTCATTAAACAAATTAAAATCACTTTAGTTAAAAAGGTAGGTTTTACCAGCAGTCCGAGTTTACAGGCAGAGGGGTTAGGCAAACTGGTCTCTGTCTATCAGCCTGCAAATTGCAGATTTTGTGACAGAGTGCAGAGCCCTCATGCCATTTAGGATCGTCTTAAATGACATTTTTCTCTCCTAACTTGCCTTGCTTCTTCAGTACAATCTAGCTTCCCTCAAAACCCAAGATTACTGCTATTGCCTGCTTCACGAATTAGGCAGAACAAACAAAGAAAAAGCACAAAGCTTTTAAAATGAAAATCAGAAGCACCAAGGTGTAGAACTGTGGTCCAGTCTTTCCATCATTCCTTGCTAAGTCTTTCCATCATCCCTTTCTAAGCCTACACCATAATTTATTGCAAGCTTCTGATTAGAACAATGAAGACATTGTTTTTCTTCTGAAAAAACAAGGTTTTCAAGGAGTGGAAATTTTCAGTACTATTTTCCTAATGAAAGTGAATTGCCTTTTTTCACTGAGATTTTGTGTGAAAAACAGAAAACAATTTCCTGATACCACTAAATTATGCCATTAGATACTATAGAGGCTGTTTCAGTCTTGAACTGGAAACAAAACACAGAATTTTGCTTCTGTCCAGCAATCTCTCTGCTGAGAGTCTGCTCTATATTCATTACAGCCTGTTCCTGGCCTGCTCTCTGCTACAAGGCACATGTAATTGCAAGTCGGCAGCAAAGATTTTTTTAAATAAATCTATTAAGTCAGTGATGGCACCATATGACCAGAGATACAGCACCTATATTTAGTAAAGAGCTGAGTGATCCACACACACAGACCTGTTAGCCTTACCCTGCCAGAATTCAAGGCTGAACATGTTCTGAAGTGTAAAAGATTTTGGATGGGGATAGAGGGGAGGAATAGAAAAAGGGTTGAAAGGTGTCTTGGGTTTAGCAAAAGCTGGCGGCTCCTATAACGGCATTTGCTAAAGTAATTGGTTTTCTAAACAAGAGTAGTGCCTTTTATTCCCCCCGCACCATCAAAATATTTGAGACAGCACCATGGAGGGAATCTCTGAGACTGGGAAAGCTGAAGGTCAGTGAGGAAGCTGAAACAAGGGAGTAGCTGAAAGCAAAGCAGTGATAACCAGCTGTCCTGAAAGGGGAACTCACAACAAGAGGTCTTCAGACCATTCCTGCAAATATTGCTGGATACAAATTCTGCAGCTGATTTCCAGACTAAACTGAAACCACCATATGTCAGAGAGCTGTAAGGACTGCTGGGGAAGCTACCTGCACACAGAAAGGGACTATTTCTGTGTTATTCACAATGACAGCAGCTCACCCTTCTGGGAAGAGGAGGAGGAACGTAGAGCCTCACATGAAAAACTGGATAGCTGCATAGAAGTACCAGACTATGGAGAAAGTGCCGATATTGACATGCATTTAGTGTTTGGCAGTAATTATCAACCAATAATTATCAGCCAAAATGACACATAAGACACTTCTGAGCTGTCAGTCTGAGTACTGGTCTGCTCTAGTGCATTCCAGCAGGATGAGTTTGGCTTGGATCACATGCATGGCTATTAGTGTGGACAGAAAAATGGAAGGGGACCAAATATCAAACAGAAATACAGAGTGAAAAGGTAGAGGAGTGCTGTCTTTAATATGTCTGGAGATAAATAGCAGGGAAAAACAGTCATTAAAGCCAAGCAGTGTTATTGGCATATGAGCAAACAAATACAAATCGATGCTCAGAAAGTACACCTGGAAAGGAAAACAAAGCTTCTGAACAGCAGAGGAACAAGGTTCAGCAGTAACCTTTTTGCAGTAGTAATTGGAAGCAGGAAGGGAATCTCGGTTACTTTTAAAAGGGTTTTTTTGAATCTTAAATCTTTACAAGTGAAACTGTGGGGAAGCAAACGTGATGACCCAGTATATGCCATTCCTCCTACATTAGTTTTGTCATAGTTCTGCAAACTGGAGAATCCTTCCTTGTCTTTGTCATGAAAGACAAGAGGATGGTTAGAGTCCCGTGTTAACAATGTTCCCTTTGGCCACTGAAATGGTTAATTGTAATCCTATCATTTCCAATCTGTTCTTGGAAGGTTCTGGGGCCCTTCAGTCCATGTGAAGATCAGTAGTATCCAGAGTAACTGATGCAAGGCTCTTCGTGCCACTAAGAGGCTTCCTTTAACCACATCTCCCAGAGAAACACCATGTATGCAGCACACACCCGGAAACTATTGAACTCTAAAAGACACTGAACATCTTTTCCTTATTTTTGGTCTTTTATAATGCATCTAGTATTGCTGTAAATGTACATGGACCTTCACAGAACAGCAAACACAACCAAATAGCAAACAAAGCAAAAGGAAGACAGTAAAGTTCAAGTGCTGTCATTCCTGCACCTTGTGAACTAGGTGGCAGTGTATTTTGAGTTTACTGCCAGGTTGCGAAAGGGAAGAAGGAAAAGCCGGGGAAAATGCAGTCAAACATGTTAATGTCATTATTACATGAGGTTAACCCTGGGCGTGTGTTGTGACTTAACCCCAGCCAGCAGCCAAGCCCCACACAGTCATTTGCTCACTCCCCCACCAGCAGGATTGGAAGGGTAAAAGCTGGAAGACTCGTGGGCTGAGATAAAGGCAGTTCAGTACAGAAAGCAAAAGCCACACACACAACCAAAGAAAAACAAGGGATTAGTTCACTGCTTCCCCTGGGCAGGCAGGTGTTCAGCCATCTCCAGGAGGGCAGGGCCCCTTCACATGTAATGGTGACTTGGAAAGACAAATGTCATCACTCAAAATGTTCCCCCCTTCCTTCTTCTCCCAGCTTTATATACTGACATGATGCCATATGGCTTGGAATATCCTTGTGGTCAGTTGAGGCCACCTGTCCCAGCTGTGTCTCCTTGTGAACCCCAGTCTCCTCGCCAGTGTGACAGTACAATCAGGAGAAAAGGCCTTGGTTCTGTGTAAGCCCTGCTCAGCAATAACAAAAACATCTCTATCACCATCACTGTGTTCAGCACAAATCCAAAACAAAGCCCCATACCAGCCACTGTGAAGAAAATTAACTTTACCCCAGCCAAACCCAGTGCAGCCTGTATTGAAATTGTCAGAAAGCATCAATTGTCAACTATTGGGTTTTTAGCCCAGCATAAATTGGGAGAAACTAATCTAAGATGGCACAGAGACAAATGTCCCAGCAAGCAAAGGCTACAGAGAATTGTCTGCACAGCCAGAGAGCCCCTGGCTCTTTGCAGCTCAGTAGTTCCTTGGTAAGGGAACTGCAAACCAGAAACCGAGAGTTACTGCTGCTCTAAGGGTCAGTCTCGCCTGCACTGAGGGGCACCGCAGCAGCTGAAAACTGTTGCCTCTCAGGATCTGTTCAGGCATTCCGTGAAGGAAGGAGGTGTCCTGGACAAGTTGCTGCAAAGAGGCGGATTCAGGGTATGTATTAGAAAATACCAAGCAGTGGGAGGGGACAACACTTGTGTCTACCTGAGCCACAGTCCAATGGACAGGATGGCACAAGGATAAACAGACCACAGAGGGAGGTTCCAGCATTGTCACTGTTCCTGCTGTCGCCAGAAGTCCATGTGAGGCTCTCTGACAAAGCTGGTGCACAGCTCTGTAGAAAGCAGTAGCCCTGGAGTGCCAGACAAACATGGGTTTGTGCTGTGGTTTAAAAATTAGCCAGAGAAAATGTGTGTTGTTTGCTGAGAAAAGGGAAACTACCATATTATCCTTGCAGACCAAGGTTCAGTTCACTGCTGTAGGACTTGTTAGGGATCTGATGTGCCCCTGGACTTTGTGAGTCCAGACAGCCACATGGTACTGGATGAAGTTTTCTAATCTTTATTTAAGGTTTTGAAGATGGGAATACCAACCATTAGTTCCATGTGGTTACTGCAAAGGTAAGTACCTGAAAAGATTCTGAAGTACCCAGATGTGACAACATCAATAATTTAGAGTGACAGAAGCTGGTCATTCTTTTGAACATGTGCTTGATAATTGCTAGATAAGGGAAGGATCTACACGAGGCCCACTTCATTTCTGAGAAAAGCAAGATGAAAAAGGTAGATCTTTGAGATAATTGAAGCACACTAAACTACTCTAATTATCCATATTTCTCGTCAGTACCTTCCATCCTCCCACAACGAACTCCTCCTTGCTCAGGCAGTTATCACGGCAGGAAATAAACAAGACCTCAACCATACAGTCCCTACTCGTATTCCCTCACAGCTGCGATGAAACACAGGCTGGGAAACGAGGAGAAATACTGAGAAGAAGCAGAGGGTATCCTTTAACCTCTTCAACAAAGAACATCGAACACTAGGTTTTATTAGGGTGAGTAGAACAGCTTAAGAATTAGTACTCCTTCCTGAAAAATTTAATTAGATTGTGATCAACAACCCTAATATATTTATTCAACAATGACTAAATTAGCCCATGCTTCTCTGAAGAAAGATTTTGGACTTCTTGTTCATAGTTCCCTGAAAATACCATCTCAACACTCAACAGAAGTCAAAAAGACAACTTCAGAAAATATTTTTGTAAAAACGCAGGAAATTAAATGATGTTACAATTCTGGTCCCATTTTCCCCTTTGAGATACCTACCTCTTCCCCTCATTCTCGACACAAACACAAAAGAACTAGGTTCACAGAATTTGCTGAGTTGGAAGGGACCCACAAGGATCATTGAATCCAGTTCCTGCCCCTGCACAGAACACCCCAAGAGTCACACCATGTGCCTGAGAACATTGTCCAAATGCGTCTTCAACTCAGACAGGCTTGGAGCTCTGACCACTGCCCTGGGGAACCTGTTTCAGTGAAACTAGGAAAGTTTCAGGCGACAATAGCCAAGGAAAATGATCAGCCAAATAGCACACCTGGAGAACTTAAACAGGCTAGAATTCATCATCCTGGAAAAGAGATGACTGAAGTGGTTTATAATAAGGGAATATGAAATTATGGCTTGAAGAGAATATATGATAATTATTTTTTGTAAGTCAAACCCTAGAAGTTTATATTAATGTCATCCAAAAACTTTTAAACCACAATTGTTGGTCAAACGATGCAGTTATTAAATACTGGCACTTTGGTCCAAAAATTCTATGGAAGTACAAAAAGTTCCAAAAGAAATGAGGAAAAACACCTTAGAAGAAAAGTCCATTAAAAGCTATTCAACAAGATGGTGCTGGTGGGACTTACACCTCAAGAAGTTCCCATGCTACAAATTGCTGGAAATTTGGGCATAATAATACCAAGGAATGTACCACTTTAAACATGCTCTGTTGTTACACTCTTTATATATATTTTTTTTTTTAAATTTTTTTTAAGTTATAAAAACTTTATAACTTTAAAAAAAGCTATAAAGAGTCACAGACTCCTGGTCTGATCTGGTATAAACATTCAGTGTTTGGCTGGTGTCATCTATTTTTGGAAGCTAGCAGGGATGATTACACTCACTTATTCCTCAAAACCAATTAATGTTACAGAGCTACACCATCAAACCTCTGCCTCAGTGTCAGATTAGTAGTACAGCTACTACATGGAGGATGTTGTCACAAGGCTGCAAACCATACGAGTCACCAACTGCTTTGTGGATTGTTGCCTTAGCTGGTTACCATTCAGTCTTTACTTTATCTCATTTCTGAATTGGTATTACTCAGATATTTCGCTATTTTACTCCAGCCATACAACTTGTATCAGCAAAAACAACTGAAGAAGTCTCCAGCATTACTTGTACAATGAATAAGACCAGAAAGTGCAATGACATTTATCCAAATGAAAGACCCTGTTCACCCATGATCCTTTTTTTTAAGTCACAGTACGCAGCTGTGTAACTGCTGTTCTGCCAGGTGAAGTTAAATATTAAGGGAATGCTGAAAATAAGAATAATGGGAGGCAGGGTATTTTTAAGGCTTGTGGCTGAATTATCCCAGGAGAGAAAACAAAACATGACAAGACACCAAAGTGGGTTGGCTTATCTATCAGCTCATCCAGATGATAAGACTACACAATCTTTGCTGCTTGTTTTCATTTGTGCTTGTATGTCATGGTTTTAGCATTCATAAGATCATTCAGGCTTACAGAAGCCTCATGCAATATTAAAATGTTTATGCAACCCCTCTCTGTGCTTTAAGCAGCAACAACAAGTCCTGAGTGTGCAGAGAACAAGAAAAAATAGGTTCCACATCTCAGAAGAAAACCCTACTCCAATCAAACAATGATCTCTGAGCCACATTATGATTAACCAGAACTGTAATTTTTACCTCAATTAACACCATTTGCATTCCACCACTTCCTCTACTGGCATGTGTTTTGGAACTTCTTTGTGGGCTCAGATGCATCAATAAACTAAAGACCATGCTTTTATTTCAAGAAATTGTCACTTCAAAATAATTTAATTTCTACAAGTAAAACAGTCAAGTTGTACATCACGAAACAAAGATTAAGATACCTAAAAAAAGCATGACACTTTGATCTACATGGCGATTTACAGAACCACTTGCTGCTTAATGAGATGTAAGTGCTGTAAGCAGCAAGCTTCAGAGGATCTGGGGAAGATCTCCCCTTCATTGTACCTTGGCTTAGCAGCATGAATTACTTCATGGCAAACTATCATGAGCAGAGTAAAAAGGGGAAATAAAAACTAAGAGGAAAAAGGCAGGAAAGGGTCCTCTTTTGTGTGAAGGGACTCTGATGTTGAGGACCAGTTTTCTCAGATGCACAGCTGGAATGGGACTGTTTCAGACTCACAGAGGGCTGGAAAAGGAGACCATGGGACAAGCAGAGCTCTTCCCTTATACCCTCTGGAGGTCTCATGCCAATGTCTGTACTCCTCACATACCCCCTTGGGGTCTTGAACCACAATTCAGATGGAAGCAGCAGACCTTCACCACATGCAGTTTTCATCAGCACATTACTTTTCTGGTCCTCTCTACCGCAGAAATGCTCCATTTACACTGTGTGCAAAGCTCAGGCCTTGGTTCCCAGCTCCCATCTGGCTCTCACAGTTAGCTGCAATTTTGGCCAGAGTAAAGAAGTCAAGCTTAGTCACAGGTGTGGGTTATGTGCACAAGGGAGTGCGTGATCTCATCTGCTCACCACTGATACCACTGAGCAGCATACTTCATCTACCTGGTGCAGCTGGATCCTGATACCAGTCTGGATGATAACCAAGGAATTCTTTACCTTCATTTCCACCAGCTCTTTTAATGATGTTTCCTTATTAACTGTAAAGTTAAACATCTTACTATGTGTTATCTATTAAAGATTTAAAACTCAGATAAAGCCAAGTTGAAAAATTCATGATCTGCACTTTGTTTGACCATCCCTCACACAGCTGATGACATGCTTGACTGGGAGCCCCCTGATGAGCATGGTGAGCTGTATATGCACTAGCAAAGGCCCGGCAGGAACCCCTGGGTTGAACAGCAATTCTCAAAATGGCACTTTAACAAGGCACCGGAAGATTGTTTAATCCCCTGCTACCACCTTCAGAGATAATCACAAGGAAACTTCAATTGCTTTCTTTTTTTTTACTATATTTTAAATTACCTGTAAAAGGTTTTATTATTTAGAACAGCACTGTTTGCATCCTTCACTAGCAGTTTGGAAAGCATGTGTTTGCAAACCCCCTAATTGATGTTCTTGTTACAAATAACACATTCAAACACGGTCTCCGAAGCCCACCCGGTGCCACGTGAGCAGCCTTGTACCCAGCACTGTGCTGCCTGCTCTGAGCCAGCCCTCAGCCTCAAGAACAGCCTGAGGTTTTCACACTGCGCAGCTAAGCACAGCCTCCACTTGCTCATTTTAACCCAGTCAGACACTTCCCAGCAATACACAGCCCAACATGCGTTAGCATTGGTTGTTTGATGCAGTGATGAATTCCATGTATCAACCAGCCAGGATTATTGATCCTTTTAAACTTGTTTACTTTCAGAGATTCTCAAAAGTGATTCTTTTCTGAAGGAGTTTGAAGGCACTAGGTTTCACAAAAGGGGAGAAAATGAAAGGCTTGACAAGACTCTATGCAGCGTTCATTCAGTCTAACAAAAGAGCTGTAGAAAACTAACACCTATAAATATCTAGCAGTGTTTCCCCCTTGTTTCTAGGCAGAGTATTGGCTCATTTAATATCACAGACAGCTAAAAATCAGTCTACATACACTCATTCTATTACCACCTCATCTGCTTGCCCTTAACCCACAACAAAAAACACCGAACTGCTCCCTCCAGAAAGATTTGCTGTTTTCTCATTCTTTTTTTTCCCTGCTTTTCCCTGCCCTGACTTGCTCATCTCTTCTCTCTTCAGATTAATGTTATGTGAGGAATTGAATTCTCAGTTCTGCTGCAGAACTAGGAGAGCAGGTGTGTGGCAGGGAGGGGAAGTCACTGTGGGAAAGAGGGTACAATCTTTTTGCATCTGATATCCCTTGATCTGGTCCAAGACTGCAGCTCATCTGAGACCTGCTTCCTAGGAAAGTGTTCTATAACCACAGAGTTGCAAGGCCTTATCAGAGGGATCGCCTCCCGTTTCTCCTGCTGGAGTTGTCCCTTTCTGTACAAAAGGCTTGAAGGTTTGTGGCTCATCCAATGGAGAGAAGATGATGCAGATGATACATCTCACCCAGCATGTAGGGCAGTAGAGTGCCAGCTCTTGCTGACACCAATATTCAAGACCTCTGCACAGACTGGAGCAGCATCTGACAGACATGCAGACAGTCCTGCCTCCCCCACTGACTGCAGCACTATTTGGTGGCTTAGTTCTCTTCTGTGATGAGGGAGTTGCATTGTCCCAACTCCTTCAGGCAGAGAAAGAAATTAAACCCTGAATTTCTACGCCCTGAGTGATCCCTCTAACCAGTTTGTTAAATACACAAAAGAAAGCCACTGGCCATTTTAATAAACCTAACTCCTGATACATTTTTACTACTGCATCTAATAAGTTAATATATCCAGAATGTGTTAAGTAGTTCTAGAAAAAAATAGATTTCTTTCTTCATTAAAGAAATTATTCTGCTGATGTGCAACCAAGAAGAACAGTGAGGTATCATTTGACAGTGACTTCTCCAGGGCAAGGATGAATGAACTGTTCTATTTACCCAATGCTGAACAACAGTGGAGTCAGGTTCTTGTATTGTCCTCAGGCAAAATGTTCAAGAATAGAATTAACAATATTTGTTTCATCAGTTTACACCCAAACAATTAGAGTGTTATCAGATAAAACTCCCAATCAATGCACAAGGCACTAGGAAGCATTTTTAGCAGGAACTGGCACTGTGAGACCCTCCCAGCCCCTGCAAAGTGCTAAGAGCACATTTCACATGTGTGCCAGCCCCAGTGGCTGGGACCTCTGTGAGCATCTCACTTGGAGGTGCCTCAAAATGCTTGAGAGGATGTGGCACGGTGCTGCACAGATGGTCCCCAATCTACCAGACAGCAGTTTTGGAGTTCTCAGTCTTCAACTGAATTGCCTCAGCGGGATTTATGTGGAATGTAGGTGCCTGGGAACCTTTGTGGATCCAAGCCCAGAAAATTCTAAATTGTATTAGCATAAATTAATAATAATGTATGAGAGTTTACATTTCTAGGTGGAAGGCATTTGCCCATTCAGGTAGTTCCTCCCTTCCTGTCTCATTAGAACTGCCCAAAGGATATCAAAGTTGCCGCATTTCAATCAAGGTGTTCAAAACAGAGCCTTGCAAATTCAAACTCATCTTGAAAATCAGAGAGAAAGAAAAAGAAGAAAGCCCACAAGGACAGTTTTCTCAATCAAACAAATTCAGCTCTATTTTAGTCTTTTTACGTTTAAAACAAAATACATCAGAATGGTAAATATCTTGTCTGCTTTTTAAAAGCTAGAAAATCAAATATCTTCCACTGGTGAATTTGTCATATTTGATTTGAAAAGCACTGATTTTTCTCTTGTGCGTTTCATTTCCAAATGAATATATACAATGTAAATGAATTTATATAATATATACAGCCTCGTTTCAAAGGGGGCCATTTGTCAATGGTACATTAGCTGAGCTCTAAGCTGCTAGCACAACTGACACAAAAATAGAGCAACTGCAAGATAAAACTATAGGCAGCTCATTGCAGATGCTGAAACCTGTTAATGGCATATTAGGAATTTACAGAGGATATCCTGCAACATTTTCAGGCACCATGAGACCACAATATACATGTGTGTACGCAGCTAAAGCCTCTTCTTCAAAATGCTATTTACTTCCTTGAATGCTTAAGAAAAATTTTTGAGTAAGGGCCAACTTCTCTCCTTATTCTTTCCCTGCCCTTTAACAGGAAGGAACTGGCTGAAAAAAAAAAAGGTAGGAAGAGTTAAGTACATTTTCCACTACCTCTCATAAAACTGGAAATCAAAATTATTTTTAAAAGATCTGGCTAAACCAGGTGTGATTCCAGGCTGGAAACGTTGCTACAGCAGCTCACAGCCACAACAGCTGAAGCAAGTCAATCTGCTGCTCGTTGCTGCAGTCTAGCCCCTGCAGGGTCAGGCAAACTCACGGATTGTTGATATCCCTGGCTGAGATGCACCACAGACAGTGTAGCTGAGCTGATGCCAACCCCACAGGGGAGTTCACTTCTCCAAATATTCACAGGCAAGCATTCAAGTTCATATATTTTTGAAAGCTTGTGATTTTAAACCCGAGTATTGGAGGCTGGGTTTGCTCTGCTTTACTTGCTCCCTTCCTCCCACCTCGCCACATGGAGAAGAGTTTCCAGAAAAACTGAACAGCCCTGTTGATTCCAGGAGCGGAAGGTTGTTCTGTGGTTTTGGTTTC
This sequence comes from Edolisoma coerulescens, assembly GCA_013397115.1. NCBI lineage: Eukaryota > Metazoa > Chordata > Aves > Passeriformes > Campephagidae > Edolisoma > Edolisoma coerulescens. Next base: position 332,872 of record VWZW01000176.1, read on the forward strand.
ATTTTTTTTAAGAGAAGATAGCAAATACTGTAAGGCTTGCTGTAAAATTGCAGGAGTTGGCAGAAGTGCAGCTGTAATTATAAAGGGCTGTTATTCTCTTCTGTGTGAAGTTGCAGAATATTTTTCTAGGGGTGGCATCCATCAGCTAGAAGCCAAGAGAGCAGCCACCCCAGCACCCATTCGTGGGCCAGAGCAAGGCCAGGCAGTGCAGGCAGCACACCAGCCTCACTGGCAGTAATGCCAAAATAATTTTTGCTTTTATATATTCTTCATATATATTCGTAGCTCTGTTATTATATAGTTATGTAGTTTCCTAACTTCAGTACTTTTCCTATTCAACAAACAAATTCCTGAAGGCCTGTCCTAATCTTTCTTCTTATGGGAATCAAGGACAAGACACCTTCCCAAGACAATTTCCCACGTAACACACATAGACAACAAGCAAGGAGGGGGACTTCAGAAGGGGTTGAACCAAGTGGAGGAATTACTTCATTACCTGTGTTTCCAATTGTGGATTCTTGTAAATTGTGCTAATTCTCTAAATTCATAAAACTGTACTTGCCCTATGTCACGTGTGCATCCTCAGCGTGTATTTCAGCATGTTATGCACCTGGAGGGACCCTTCATTAAACAGTAACCACATTTCATCACCTAACCTTGTTCAGCTCTTGATTGTAGGGCTCAAAAGGCAAGAGCAGCACCAGTGCCTGACGATTTGGGGGCCTCATACCAAGGCACCATCTCCAGCATTGACATGGTGATGGCCCAGCTTTGCTCATGAACGCTCGTGCTGCAACAGCCCAGAACAGCCCAGAACACAGCAGGTTTTAGCTGTATGGATCACAAGAGTGAGTGGGGAAGATCTAGGATTCACATAAATTATATTTGTGATTTGACACTGTAAGACTCTTTTGACTTTTTTATTTTTTGTATACCATCTATGCAAATTTTCAAGAGTGCAATGCTTTCTTATGAAATAAAGCCAGTAATACCATGATTAAGCTGTTTCTCTATGTGATAAAAGCAAGACAGCTGTGGTTCAAAGTTGAGCTCTGTTTTAGCCAGTATTAGCTTTGAAGAGAATGTACCATGGTTTAGTCATATATTTAGATGTGTAGTTGGTTGACATCTGGGATTTTATGGCTTAGGTACAGAGAACTTTGATTCTCTTCAAGCACACGAGAAGAGCAGGTACTACAGCACATTCAGATTCCTAGAAAGTAGGATCTGAATTACAATGAGATGTATCTATCTGATCAAGAGCACGTCTTAATATCCTAATTATAGAGTCTCGGCAGCTGGATGAAATGTGAGATGCTGAGAACCACTGACCAAGCAATTTTAAAGGTTGGTCTAACATTTTTTGTATTCCTCAAGGGGGGGAGAGAACAAGTACTTTACCTTTCTGAGGAATAATGAAGACGTGATGAAAGTAGTGATCATGACTGACTAATACCAAATTGCCAAATAAATCTGTGTAGCTGTCTGATACCTGTATAAACAATGCTCACTCCACTCCCATAAAGGCTTTCAATACACTGGAGAGTTCCTGTAATCTGGTTCTAATTACTTTGCATGGGAAATACCATCCTATGGAAATAGATCTCTAGCCTGAGCTTGGTTTTGATTCCTTGGAGGAAATCTGCCACGTTAATGTACTAACCTGTGTTATATGTTCTGAAACTGTACCTGCTGGGCATTTCTGGTCAGCAGAAAATGGGACCAGTTTAGTGATAGGAGTCCTCAGGGCTGAACTTCTGCTTAAAGATAATATTAGATGCCTCTTCTTACTATTTTGTTTTAAATTTAAATAATTTACATACTAGTGAGTATAACTGAGAAGAGCCCATTGATAACCTATACCTAGACAAAAACAGACACATAAATAGAAAAGCATCTTCTGAGCCAGTTTCCAACCACTCAGACTTCAGACTGAACAGCTCAACTGTCAAGGGAGACATCAGGGGAATCAGGAGACAGTGCTGAAGAAAACCTCACGTTCAAGGTGAGGGGCAGCTCATGGGAGACAAGAGGGGACAATTTGCCCCCTCACTTTCCTTCTGTGCTCCTTTGCAAATTTCTACCCATTCATTTCCTATGCCAAAAAGAAAATCAGAGAAAAGAAAGGGGGAAAAAAAAGAGTATTAGACTACTAGGAAAATATAGTCCTCAGAGGAGACAGCAATAAATAATACCTGGCATAATTGCTTTTATTTTATTAAAAAACAACTGGGACTGAGGGAACAAGAAATTCAGCTATGCTGTTATTTAAACTCAGTACATAAAGGGGGGAAAAAATGTACAGATGAGAAAAATAAATACAGGTCTAATGTCCAAACTACTTCATGTAGGTGAGCCCAGGCCTTGATCTGCCAAAGGACTCAAAGTTGTTGTTGTTTGTTGTTTCACAACCCCATGCTCTCCCTATTCTTGGGGCATGTCCCTCACTTGGCACCTACCCTGCTCCTTCGTGATGCCTGTGTAAAGATCTGCTACCGCCTGCAGCATATGGGTCTGGATCTAATTTATGATATCTGAGATATTATTTGCAATAAGAAGTTTTTCATTCTCTAAATACATCAGCACTAAACAACCAATGCTTTCCCAGTACTGGCCATTTTGCTGGCATGAACACACTCACATGAAGGTAGCTTAACCTAGCTCAGGGAAGAAAGCCAGCTCTACATCATGTACCGTATATCTGACACACGCACAACACTGTCTGCTCCAGTGTTTGGATGGCCACAGCCATGTGCCAGAGCAGCAGTGTCCAGAGTCACCCCAGTAGTCTCCCGAGGCCGTGCTGTGTGACTGTGTGAACACTGACGCAAAGCAAAACAGCATCCAGGTGTGGGCCACACGACAAAGCTTTGCTTTACACACTGATAAGCAATTTTGTACACATTCGTAGTAGATTTCACCCATTGGATCACAGAGACTCATGGAGATCCATTTTAATGTGCTAATAGTCTCATTACCTGCCCATTTCAACCAGGGATATTATACACTTATTGGGGCTCGGAATTTCAGAACAAATCTTTGATTAAGAGCCAACTCATAACCTTTAATTAATTAGCAGACATCCAAGCACAACATCCTTGAACTTTCAGGAGAATTAGCGTAAGAGATCCAAGCAATTAGTTAGTGCATTTCAGAATCAGACAAGACAAGAGTGCATGAATGGAGAAAAAACAGTTTTCTGAACAGATAACAAGATTTAATCCCTATTCCACGAAAAAAAAAAAAAAGACAGAAAATCAGATGTAAATGTACTGGTTATAATTTCATCAACATTTCCTTCTTAACATCCAAGGTGTTCTGTGCCTTTTGAATTTTTGCTAAATAATCAAAACACTGTTTTCTGAACTGCCATGGGCTTGGCAGTTCAGGCCAGCTCCAAGAGCCTCTCATCCAGATTTCCCCTTAGTCACCTCTCAGCAGAAGGTGCAGTAGAACCTCGCTGGTAAATTTCATCACCCCACCTCCCCCACCAAATTCTGGCAGAACCACAGAACCCATGAGATCAGATGACAACGTGGTGGTGCAATTAAGAGCAGCGACAGGAAAGGCATCTCTACAAAGCCTCACTAAGTAATCTGAGGTAAGTCACTCAGCCATAGTCTACACATTTATATAATCCACCTACCTAATAGAACCTTAATGAAGATTAATTAATTTTTCAAGTGTTTTGAGATCCTTGAATTCAAGCAGTAACTTCTTCTTGCAGTATTTAAACCCTGCTAGTTCCAGACTGGCTCAAAAGCGAGCAATCATAGGACATGAACAAATCAAAAAGTCCAAGAAGTATTCAAATCTCAGAAGGAGAATGAATCAATTCAACCCGGGAAGAGCTGGATTTCAGCCATATTTTATACAATCTGAAATGAGAGAGAAAAATGACAGGTTCCATCCCCATTCTAGGCCACTTCTAGGGAAATTTTATAAGATCTATTGATGCAAAATACTTCAGACTAGAAGAATCCATTTAAGGCTATTTTCTGCAAGACCATACTATTCTCCAGGGTTACCACTTGGATGTATTTAAGCCAAGCACTCGTCAGAACACTATTTCATGCCCAGAATGGAAAGGAGGATGAAGACCAAGATCTCACTGCTGATTTGGAATGTATAATGTCACTGGGCTGCCAGATTATGACATATTAAGATTCCATTTGCTATCCACAGCCTGGCATTAGTTTAACAGGTAACAGCAAATCTGTTTGAACTCAAATTTGATTGAAGACTATTTCTACATCTGTCATGTTTTTGTGACACAGACCTGACTTTTGATTATTTCCCTTCACGGTTTTTGGGAGCCCTAGTAATTTGCTTCTACCAAAATCTTTGTCACTCTGGGTGTGGAAAAAGACCTCTGTCCCACCTTTCTCAAATTTTGGCTTTATGTATTGCTTTTCAGAAGTAGCTTTTGATGTAAAATTTTAGAAGTATTAAAGAAAATTATTTGTTCAATTCGCCCTAAATCTCTAACAGAACTTCAGTACACCTCTTTTTCTGGTAAATTCCTAATCTAAATTTTGAATCATATGCAAATGAAAAGAAACTTATCTGTTGAGAAAAATGCTTAAGTTCCTCACATGACAACTAAGCTTCCTAAAACAGTAGACTGGTGTGCTGGTTTTCACACCAGCAGGAAATTAAACTCTAAATAAGACAATCCCTTTCCCCCATCCTGTCTGGTAAGGAAGGGACTAAAAGGGAGATTATGGGTTGAGATAACAATTTACTGAAAATTCAGAGCAATGGAATAAGATGCACACAAGAGTGCTATTAACAGCAGAAGTATACAAAAAGAGAAGATGTTTTACCACAAAAAAGTATTCACCAGTGGGAACAAAAACAAAGTGGTGAATGTTCCCTGCAGGTCCATGGGGTCTTTCAACAAAGACAATATGGACACTGTTCCTGCATGCAGTGGGATATGGCAACAAAGGCAGTATGTCAGGGAAGCTCCCATAGATGATGTTTCCCTCCTCCCAGCCCAAAATAATGAAGAACAGTGATAAACAACCTTCCTAGAAGTTAGGTTGTCTGAACAGGGGTCGTGCTGCAGCCCCTCTGAGCTCAGCTCTGTGCACTGCTTGGAACACTCTTCCACCTGCGGGTTCTGCCACTTTTCCTGCTGCTCCACTGTGCTCTTCTCAGCTTGACTCAGTTGGACTTGCCCCCTCTACCAGTCCATTTCCTGCCAGCAGCTTCCCCGCTGGCACTGTTGTTTCAGCACTACTGATGGTGTTTTCACCGCTGTCTGTTTTAGCAGCAAAGGTCCATGGTTGTACTCCAGAGAGAATGGGAGAAGGGGAAACAGTGGGGAAGCAGAGGCACCGAGTCTGCAAGGGTTGATGCTGACAGCCTTCCCAGAACAAGGCAAAATGGCCAAATTCTGAAAGGGTCCCCCAGCTTTTCCTGCTGATACCACGCACTCCGTGATGATGTGGGTGCCATAGAATAACAACCTGGTCACACCCACACAGTGCTAAACTCCAGCCCACTGTGTAACCAGGATGACGGGAAGGAAATAATGCCTTTGGAGGAGCTTGCAAAAAGCAGAGCTGAAACACTCACGCTGGAGCACACATTCAAGCACCTGCATATGCTGCTTATCTTTGCAAGCACAGGGAGCCTGGGTTGCCCTTACGTCTTTTGTTTACACAACTTCATTTGTCATTTTTTTAATCATACAGAACCAAATTCTTCGTGTCTTCTTAATCCCAGTTTAGGCTGGGATCACAGTGTAGATGTGCAAGCAGAAAGAAGGATATATCATCTGTACAGAAGAATGGGAGAAGCCAGTTTTCATTTCAGCTACTTAGGGGATTTTTTTCTTCATGTTGAAATGTTACATAGATATCTTTGTGGACTTTTCCTTCATCTGGGGGAATTTTCTCAGCCATCCTCTGGCTAGCCATACATAATCCTCAATACCTTTCACTCTGTACTGCATAGAGTCAATTTTTTCCACAATTCTGTTTACCTTGACAAAAATCTCACAACACTTCAAAAAATTACCATTTTATAGCCACCAGGGACGGTGGGACACAGGGCCTTTTGATGGCTTACTTACAAGCATACCACAGGGTAGTTACAGACTTGTAGGCCTTTCTTTAAGAAAATTACATGTGACCTGACCAGATATTTCTTTTCTTGGCCTGACCTTCAAAAATGATCACCAAGTTGTCACAAGATCAAGAAGACCTCAGTAGATGATTCAAGAATGCAACTACCTACCAGTACAATTAGGTCTCTTCCACATGTAGAATGAGGGGCCTCATTCAGAAGCTGTTTAAGTAGTAAAGAAGGCAGTGTACCCATTCCAGGGCCAGCATTTGTTCATCTTTTTCCAGAGGCAGAGGTGGTATTTGAAAAAGGCTATTTCACCAAAGAAGGAGAAAAAGAAATTATACAGAAACATTCATCTTCATTTGGAACATCACAGAACTTTCAGGACGTCCAAATATATATCAAATGAGAAATATGTATCCCTTGTTCACGAATAAAGAACATTTCAGAGGGTTCAGAAAAAAACCCCAAAACATGGCCATAGTTATGCAAGCCAGGCTAAATAAATAAACAAACTAAAACAAGGACACCCAATGGGAAGAGTCTCCTGTTAGGAGACAGACTTAGCCCTGACTTCAAGAAGATCTGTAAAAGTTTATCTTAAATAGCTGTTAATTCCAACCTCTAGAGACTTCAACCTATTTTAGGCCATGTATATGTGCTTGAATTAAAAAATAAAAGGCAACAGAGAGCAGAGGCAAATGTTTGGTTGCATTCTGTGCAGCATTTGTATCAAACACAAGCCACAATAGGATATTAGCATGATAATTTTATACATTATAATGTTCATATGCATATAAATACACATCCCTTAAGAATTTCTTTACTTTAGTTGATACTTTGGAAATTATTCATCTGATTAATGAATTATACACTGAATTTATACATTAACGCCTAATACTTATGCCCAAATAATTTCTGGACTAATATATTATTTAAAAGCATGTAGGAAGATTAGAAACTGGGTTAATTTACTAGTATCTAGCTTAGGGCTCCAATTTTCTTACAGACAAATTCAGTACATGAACAGGCAATGGGACTTTGAGGACAGAAACCTTCAGATGTTTCGGTTATATTAGTGCTGTTTAATAGATTATCTGTATAAAATGGAGATTACAGCATAAGTCAGACTTCAAACTGTAAACTAAGAACTACAGACTAAAAGGTCCTAATAAGCAATTAATGAAGTTTTGACTTCCCCAAATGGATTAATGTTATGTGATATAGGAAGAAGCAACGTCCATGGCTGCAGTGACCTTTCAGTTCTCTGCTCTTAGACACAACAGAAGCTGTCCATATTCTTGTGGCAAATGGAGTGTCAGATCTAACTCAACAAAAATGGAGGGGGGAAAGCAGCACTTTGTGTAAGAGTTACACGCAGTTCACCCTGGCATGTGGGCATACAAATAAAAATCACTTCTGAGGAAACTGGTTGTGTCACTGCAGTTCAAGGCTGCAATTCTCAGAAAACTCTATCAGATGGAAGCCCGGCTTCTTTTTCTAAACCAGACTTTGATTGATTTTAATCTCATTATTTGCAGATGTCCTTAAAAAGGATGGTTTTTTGCACTCTCACTTCATTCATTTAAAACACACACACACAAAACAAAGCAAATATTAGGGATTGATTAAATTGATGCTGTCAAATTAATTGGCTCCATCTCAATTATATTTTCCTGAAAGAGATACAGATCAACTACTTTTGAATATCTAACACTTGACATGTCATGGTGAAATTTGGCATATAGTTTATATGAGCTTTTCAGATTTTACTTATTGTTGAACAAGCAATTCCTTTTAACCAATACATTGATTTAAAATTGCTGCCAACCTTTTGGTAGACCAAAGGTGGCAAAACTTTTCCTAGTGTTTCATTTATATCTTGCAAGTACTGAGATTTTGCTGTTGCTGACATTGCCCAGCAGTCCTTCCATTGCAACAGTAGCTCCGTCTTTCCCAACTCAGAGAGTACAGGGACTTGGTTATCAATTTCTTTGGAATTCAAGTTTTCCCATAATAAAATACCTTAATATGCTTTTTTTTTGAGAGAGAGAGAGAGAGGATAAGATGTCCTAGCTGAAACACTACTGAAAAAGAGTTTTTGGCAGATGATCAGCATGGAGAACTCTCTTTTCTTGTGCTTTAAAGGCTGAAAATTATAAGCAATCAAAGGAAATTAAAAATGGAAAGTTTTGGGCAACATTTTCTGTAGGCACTGTGATCTGGGCTCCAATAATATTAGAGTGCTGTGAGATGCCTCTTCAAAACACTGCATCTAAATTAATCATTTCAGTAGCTTTTACACCATGTCTTTTTAATACGTGATACATTTTACACCACCCCACGTACTAAAATGTGGTATCAGCGGTTCAATGCTTGGTATTAATTCAGGACTTACTACTGCATATCCACAATATGGATATGGCACTGGGCACTTATACAGAGCCTCAATTTCAACATATTGCCAACTTTCAAGGGAAAATGTCTTCCCTTGGACCCACTATTCAAAAATAGTTGTACAGACCACCACCAGCAGCTCCAAGGGGAGATAATCAACTTTAAAGTGAGGTCGATGAACCACTGAATAGATTTACTGATGATTGCTGCATGAGAGGAACTCTTCCCACCTCAGAGTTTCACATGATTGCACCACATCTTATATCTTTTTCAAATACATTCTGAAGTTTCACAAGCTCTGCATGTTAGGACACTGCAACACAAAAGGAGCAGGGAAAGGCTTATTCCAGCATTTGCTGTACAGCCAACCATAAATATTTTGAATTCAGCTGTCCCTAAGTGCGAAAAAGGTAGAGACTATGAAATAGAAATCAATGGTTATGCTTCATATACTACTTGATGTTTTACTTTTTCCAGGGCTTTGATTATAGAATGCAGCACAGAATGAGCAGATGTGCATCTCCTGCTTTATGCTGCTTTTTCTGCTTTGCTGCCTTCCCTGTTTCTTGACCTCCTGCATTACATCCTCGGAGAAAGCAGATTAATTTCTGCAGGGAGGTGGTGCAGTCACTATGTTTCTTTTTTGCTGCACGCTTCTTGTGTTCCAGAAGAATAATTAAAGTTAGGAAAAAAACTACATGGTATGAGCTTAAGTCCAGACTAGATCCAGGATAATTAAAATCAATCGACCTCTGATAGTGGCCAAGTGGCATACTCAGTATTTAACACAGGTTGAGTGAAAAGTGTAACAGGCAATTGTTCCCCCAAGACCATCACACCGTGGCTTGCACTCTCCAGAGCAGTCTCAGCACAGTTCAGCGACTGTGTGAGCTATGGGTGACTCAATTCCTTGCTGCTCCTAAAAATAGTCCTATAAAAGCAAGAATGAGGTCTCAGACACAGGAGCTGGTCATACCACCACTTGTGTTACAGCTCTGGAAATCGAGTCCAGGATTTAGGAACTTAGCATTAGAGCTTTTGAAAGTTATCTTCTGTGCTATGTGATCAATCATGTACTGAGGAAACTGAATGGCCAATATGAGCATTTTACAAACTTCCCAAGCAATGAAATATATCCCCTTCTTTCTGGACTACTGTTTTTGAATCTGATGCACGCAGTCACCAGTGATCTGGAAATACAGTAATTTGTTAGAACTATATGCAGAGTTTTATTCAATTTATAAAGAAAGGGGAATATGAGCAAAGGGGAGTGAAAGAATATTTTATTGAAAACAATGCTCCAGATGCATCCAGAACAGTCATCCGGGAGATATATAAAACCATTATATATGGAAAAGAGTTTTTGTGTTTCTCCCAAAGAAAGTAAAAATACAATATAACTTATAATTAGTACAAACAAAAACGAGGTTAAATTCACAGTCATATATTGCCAGAATGATTCTAACAGGCTGAATGGAAAAGCTTATGTAGGCAGAATTTCAGCTAGCAGAAAATATAAGATATTTATCTGAGTTACAAGACAGCAAGAATGACAGAACTACTAAATTCACATGCAGGTTTCTAAAATTAATTTTTGTTTGTAGAACGAACTGCCAGATTGCCAACATCGATTCTTACATACTTTGGAGCCACATACTTCCGTCATACGATGTTCTTATTCTCTTACAGAAAACAACTGATTTTTTGTTGCTCCAAATATAATATTTTAGTGTTTCGCACTGATTAGGTGAATCTTTGACTATGGGACCTTCCTGATGGAAATGCTGAGCGGGGTGGGAGGGTGGGGGGACAAGAACCACAAGATAATTTACATAAGTGCATTGCAATTATTTCTCCTTAATTATGCATGCAGCTGGCTCTATTTTAAGCCATGCCAGTGCGCTGTGCACACGAGCACTGAGGGTATCTGTCACTCCATGTGTCAGGCCTTTAACATTCTCACCCACCTGCCTGCGAATCACCAGCAGCAACCAAAGAGAAGCAGTCAGGCTTGTGGCCACCTGCCATTCATCAGTGCTGTCAGGACACGGCTGCTGCCTCTTCATATTTCTCTCATGTCGAGACTTTCTTTGCACTGTGTTCAAAACACCAGGTCGATTTGCTCTTTTCTACCGAGTTACTCTATGAACTTCTAATTCACCGGCAAACTAAGCTGCCTCATTTTTGAAAACACAGTCACACAAATGTAAGCTGGCAGTTAAAAACAAGCTGAATTAGTGAAAAAAAAAAATCACATTTGTGTTTATATTAATTAAATAATTACATATGAAAACTCATCTTGAATCTCCTCTCAAATGACACTGTTGCACTTTTTTTTTTCCTTCCTGTCAAAGATTCTAATTTTTGTACAAATACTTTGTCCGGACATAAATTGAGGAAATGCTATGTTTGTCCAGATTTTCAGAGCGTGGGGGAACATTATCTTTGGTAGAAAATAATAATCCTTTTTTGCCAGTGCTACATGGAGATGCTTAGGAAAATCAGGATCATTCCTCAAATACCAGGCACCACCTGGAAAACTGCCATCCACAGCACAAGGGCATATCACAGCCATAAAATACAAGCATGGCAACTCTGTTCTAATAAGTCCTGGCTCTATCATGTCCACCAAACAGAAAAGAAACAAAAACTGAGATAGCCACTCTGCTTTCCACCTGGCAGCCCAACAGTCCTGTGCTACCACATACGTTCCCAGTGTCTTTACATAGATGCTTGCATTGTTCACTGAGCACTGCCCACCACCTGCAGCTTCTTTGGGACAAAATATCTCATAGACACTGCTCTCCTGGCCTCAGTATGAAGAGTGGTCACAATGACTCAACATGAAACTGTGGAGAACGCTTAATAGTCTAGAAGAGTTAGATATGCCTAAGATAATTCAAATAATGGTCTGTTTCTTAATGGGATACCCTATAAACCATTTAGCCAGAAACCAAGGTCTTTTCACATGGAATTTCTATGTATGGCCTTGGGGGTTTTGGCATTTGCAGCACTGCCCATGGTATTTTAACAGAAATACCCTATATTTGGGATATGAACTTGCCTGACAGTCTGATTCTTACTAACAGCAGGGCAGCACTGCTACCTTCTCTCCTCTTCTTTCCACACTTCCTCTCCTCTTCTGCCTTCTCCCCAAACAAGAAATGGTAGCACAAGAGGCAAAATGGAAGTTTTGTCCCTCCTTGTCATGGATGTTTATTTTAATTTCAAATACCACTGTTATTTGTGTTTCATTTAAACTACAGTGTGTGTGAAGCTATGAACTCAACTTCTAATTTGTTCTAAAGCTGACATATAGTCAAGGCTGAATACAATAAAACACAATAGGTCCTCAGATTGCACTGAATTATCAGTATAAGTCCCAACCATGTAGTAGACATTAGACAGGATGCTAAAACCAGCATTTTATTGGTACCACATGTAACAAAAATGATTTCACCTAGTTTTGAACATTTTCTTGGAATGCTCTGTGAAAGGTGTTCCACCTGCCTTTGGTATTCTACCCTACAGAGAAACATGGGGAAGAGTAAAAGATTTGGTTTTATCACACGATAAATAGTTAAAACCATGCATGCACCACATAGGCAAATATTTCCTATGGTGTTCACCACTGAAAGTCATTCATTGACATAAACAAATCTAAGGGGTTGCAGGAAAACAGTACACAGACTCATCAAACACCTTGTTCTAACAGCTATTTTTGAAGCAAAGGATATAGGCTATTAGAGTTCAGTAGATTATGAAACCATGCAAAATCCACTCATTCATGGAGATAAGATTTATCGAATCACTATTCCCCCTGTTCTTTTAAGATATTTCATAATGACACTGACAGATGAAAGGCTTGCATGCCTGGCTCCTTTGCCCAGAAGACTGCCAATACTCCAAAATTTATCAAAATGACAATTCAAAGCTATTTTCCCCTAGTTATTATAGAAGGGTCAGTTGGATTTTACACAACTCATCGTAAATGATTGATGAAAGACACTGGAAAGACAGTCACTGTTGCCTTCCAGGTATGCAATGCTTTGCTCCAAACTGGAATGCTAGACACATCTCAGGATGCAAAACACACTGTATAAAAGTTATTGATAAAGCGTGGGCCTAGGGGAAGCACCATTATTTTTTGCTAATAACAATACACATATTCTATTCCTGTGAAATGTATGTGTATCTGAAAGGATGTTGGAGGAGGAAATGTGAGAGGGGTTGGTTACAGATGGAGGTTACACAAGTTGGAGAAGCATTCAATGTTACGGTGCTACAAAGAATTCAGGCTGTCAAAACACAATGATACACATCTCACTAGATTAATTTTTCTCTAAAGATCAGAAAATAAGACTGGCTGGGTTGGAAGATCATCTTGTTCCAACCCCACTGCCATGGGCGGGGACACCTTTCACTAGAGCAGGTTGCTCAGAGCTTCATCCAACCTGGCCTTGAACACTTCCAGGCGTGGGGCATCCACATCTTCTCTGGGGCAACCTGTTCCACTGCCTCACCACTGGAATTTCTTCCTAATATCTAACCTAAACCTACTCTTTTTCCGTTTGAAGCCATTCCTCCTTGTCTTGTACATGCTCTTGTAAATAGTCTCTCTCCATCTTTCTTGTTCTGGACTGGAAACATGTTTATAAAAAGAACACTGTTTGAAAAGATTTTGGTCATATGCAATATAGAAGGTAACATGTGAAGCCACTGGAATCCTCTCTTCCAAACCCTCTGTACAATATCAAAAAGGCCAAAGCAGAAATTACTTCTTTTCCTGAGATTTTCTCTCTTTTCTTAATAGAGTCAAGGCCCAAGTAGAATGAAGGCAGTTACATGGTTAATCATACCACTCCAGGAGAAAACAGCCCAGCTCAAAAAAGGAAAATAGGAAAGTAGTGCTTGTACTTCCACACCCTGACTTGCTAATGCCCCACTCTGATCCTAAGAGACAAAGGTCTGCAACAGAGCTGCAACAGAGCTGGAAGCCACCTGTGTTTGTATTCCCAGCAATGCTAACACCGTGTAGCTGAAGAGAAACAGCCGTTTCTTAGGGTTTTTGTTGTAGGGTTTTGTTTGGGCTTTTTGTGGGGGTTTTTTGTTTGCCAGTTTGTTTTTAGCATACAGAAAAGAGTACATTTCACAAGGAAATTAGCTCTCTTCATCAATTCCTTGAAGCTAATCCAAATACAGGACATTTCTTGTCTCTGAGAGTCTTTGTTACCTATACTCTTAGCAGATGTCTATTCAAAAAACCCACAAACTATTTTACAAACAGCAGAAAGCCCTGAGGTCACTTCTACCTACTTTCCTGCAATACATAATCTTCAAAATTCATTTCATTTTTTCATTATAATTTTGTGATCTCTTTTGATGCCAAAAATGTTATTTTCTTTTCTTTCCTGGGAAGAACTGCATTTTTAATCAGGCTTCCCAGAAAGAGCTTTTGCTGATCTTAATGTGAAAAGAAATCTATGAAAAAAAATATGCCCGGGAAATATTACTTCAGAATGACAGAGTTTATTTGACAGCACAGAAGATGAAAAGGCTTGGGTCCTTAAATTCTCTCTTCTCTACAGACCACAGAAGAGTGTTTGGAAAGCTGAACAGTGAAATACGGTTATGCCTAGAGACTGCTTGGCATCTCCTGCACATCACAGGAACATCTGGAGAGATGCAATTAGAGCACAAGCAGCTGCAATGCCCCCACTTGCTAATCTGAATTGTTTCATTGTCACCTTGTGCTCCCTCACTGACTGCTGCATCTACTGAGTGACCTGCATTTTATAAATCAATTCTCAACTGTGTTGCATTATCATACAAATATTAGACAGCAGTAGGTTCACTGATCTGTTAACAGAGCGGGCAGGTGTCAGTGGGATGACCTGCTGTCTGTTGAGTGAGCCAAATACTAGTCCTGTGTAACAAGCAGACACCCAGGCCGTGCCCAAGAGCAGTTAGGGAACTCATGCATGCCTTGGGATTCGACAATCTTGTCAAAAATCTGTCAGCTCCCTAATGAGAGGCACTGCTTTATTCTGCTGATGTGCGTGGTGAGCAATCACGTATGCAGAGTACCATAAATCTGAGCATAATATTCCAAGCAGATATACTTGGTTTGCTGGCATTCACAAAACAACAGAATAATACAGCTAAGAACATGTATCGCTGGGTAACATAGCACAGCTCAAGCTGCCCTAGAAAAGCCCGGCCAAATTTTATTTGATGATGTCTGCAGTCACAGAATCACAGAATGGTTGAGGGTGGAAGGGAGTTCCGAACCCATTTAGGAATTGTGAAGACAAAATTTTCAAAGTTTTTGGTGTGCCAAGAAGCTGCTCTGCAGCTCCTAATCAAACTGCAATGGTACAGATGTTTTTCCTTCACCTTTCTTAATCCCGGTAGGGAGGAAAGCCATGATGGTCAGACCCTGCTCAGCTGACTCTCTATTACAGACACAGAGTTTTGACTGGGGCATGAGAGCTGCAGTGACCTGGGGGAGCTCACTGCTACCCATTGTCACTCACGGCCAAGCATTGACCTGGCAGGCACCAGCCTGTGACTCACTGCTGGGTTTCACTCCGGTAGCAGCATGCATTCATCAGCACTAACAAGTAAATCACATCAGACACCAAAAAGGGGAAGAAAAGAACAAAGTGAACCCCATGAAGTGTTCCAAGATCAAAGAAGAGGAGGTCAGAATCTCTCATCTTCCCTGCAGTATCAGAGATGGTTCCCAATGACTCAGATTACAGCAAAACCTATTCAGCACAACGGCTCAGAAGAAAGCCAAATTCACTTCTATTCCCTTCTTCCTTCGGCAACATCACAAGGTTCATCAATGTCATAATTTTATTGAAAAACGAGAATCATGAAAGACCATGGAACCGCTACAAAACTTCACTTTCCACATCTCTCAACTCTAGCAATTTGTCATTTTCTTGGGTGTCAGTCTTACTTGTGCTGAACTCCTCAGCAGCTCCAAATATAAACACTTTTAAAAATCATGTTTCAAGGGAGATGGTTAACAGGTGAAATCTTAGTTGTTTAATTCATTGGTGGATATCTTCAGTTATTGAATAGCACAGGAATAAGCATGAATACTAGTGAAAAAATGAGTCCTTCACTACTGAAACATCAGTTTAAAAAAACAAAGTAACTCTTCGTTTTAGGGATGATTGAGGCTGACTGTGAAACAGTGAAACTGCCCTTATCTCTCCCCACTTTAAAGGGTAAAGCTGCCGGCCGCATTTCCCATTTAGCCAGCAAAATAGTTGACAAGTCAGTATTTTATCACCTTGCTGTGGAACCTCCCTTAGGTTTGTCACAAATTTAGTGCTACTCAGAAGAGCTGCACACACTGCTTTTATGAAGTGCCTTTATGAGAAGAGTTACTTGTTCAGAATACAATATAAAAAATAGGATTTGGGAAGGAACCTGTAGAGAAAGTCACATCAAGGCAGTTCTGTGTAGGATCAAGTCATGACACTGACAGTCACAGCAAGGCACAACTTCCACTATAATCAGCCTTTTTGGAGGAAGAGGCTGTTTTGGGAGAGGATTCCCGTTTGCTGTACTACAGAATCATAACACAGAACCTAGCTTGCTCAGACAGGAAAAAAAAGGCCTTAACAGAGAAGCTTATGGCAAAAACAAACAAATGAATTTTCCTGGAAAATAAAGCTCACCTGGTCTCTGCATTTAAGGCATTTGAGATTCAGGTCATTAGAGGTGAACTCACCCCTCTGCTGCACTTGGCTCCAGCTTTGGCTCTGATCCAGAAGGCTTTTACCTGTGACTTTTTACAGCTGTGAATTGCAAAACTGAGCCTTCATGGAACTGCAGCTCCAGAATCCAAGCACCTTCCCTGTCCTTGGGCATGGAACTGAAAGGAACATCTGAAACCCTCCATGTGTGACCCCAGCAGTCTGTACCAACAACAGATGCTACAGAGAGGCAGGAGATACCTGTGTTTTAGCCAGAGAAAACAGAACAGCTCCCGGACCTTGCAGCACTCTGTTCTCAAGAGACACAGTGATTGGTTCAGGATAATGGAAGTGCCCATGAGGCTCTGGAGGGAGGCTTTAGTGAAGCAGTGACTAGGGTTGGGAGGTCAGTGATAAGACTTTAGACAGTACCATGTTCTCAAAGCCACCCTGAAAGCCAGGGTTTCATTGCTAGGCTAGAGACGTGTCTGGAGCAGCTCAAAAGATGCCACATAAAACTTATCTTCTTATGGCAATCCTGAGACAGACTCCAAGTTTATACTAAGATGGTTCACAGTGCACCCATGAGAAAGTCTTGGTCTTGCCATGAAATCAAAATTATGAATAAAAGAGATGTGTCCCAGGATGTCACCCCACAGGAACAATTAATGGACCAGTTTAGAGACTAGGAAAGAAAAGTTCTGAATTATTCTAGTTTGACCTAACACAGGAGATTAAAAGACACTTTTATGTTAGTTGTAAACTAGTTTGGTTTGGATAAGAGTTTTCATTTAGGTGCTTTGCCTATTCTTTCTTCTGGTAATTCTGCTGATGTGACTTTAATACAATCTAGGCTGACCTTCCTATTATTTTTCCTTCCCTTGAGCATTTTAATCTGGACCCCATTCTACGATTCTCAAGTGCTTCTGGGGAAAGATATGAGAGTGATATAAAAGACATGAGTGAGATAAAAGACATGTTAAGAGACAAGATGATACTTCAGCTCTTTATGTTTGCAGATGGGTTTGACTATCACAGCTACCTTGGAAAGGATTTTAGAGGCAGGAACAAGGCATTTTCTATCCCTTCTTGAGTAAAAAGTCATGTTCTCCTTTCAGATGGACATCTCAATTCAGTTGGCTTTTTCTTTTCGGAATGGATATTGCCTCATTTCCCCCTTTCCAATCCCTATTTAAAAAAATAATTTATTTTCAAACTTTTAAGTGACAAAAGCATATTGAAATAATTTCGTATCAAATACTGAAAACTTTTTCATGGGGCAGAAAGGGCAAATTTCTTAAGCTTTTCAATTTCAGTCTGGGATACCATGCAAAAGTGCCTTACCATGTAGGCATGACCACAGTGGCATAGGCAGAGTGAAAAAAGGCAAAAGGTGCTCACCCTCAGTTTGGAGACCTGGCTGGCCTCTTTGTTCTGTACAGTACCTTGGGGTAAATCAAACATAATTTCATTTTAATAAAGGTAAAGAACCTGAAACTAGGTCTTCAGGGATGCAATGCTTAATGAACAGCGGATGTAAACATTTTAAGAGGCCACCATCAGAACTTCCATTTCTTTAGGCATATTCTGGTCAGCCTGACAAGCACCTTCCTCCTGTCACTGCACTCTGGAGAGCTGTTTTCCCCTTTGCTTGCACTAGGATGCTCTCAAGCCATCATTCCCCTTATTGGGTTGATGCTTCCCTTGTTTTAATTCAACTCAAAACCCAGACATCCGATGCCAAAGATCTAAGAGTGGGCTAGAGCAGAAGTTTGATGTTTAATGGCTAACACACACACTACAGTGCAACGGTTGTACCCAAATGTCCCTTCTACAAAACCCTAAGAACTCAAAAACAAGAGTTCTTAGCATCTCCCATACTCATTTGACCTGTGTAAAGACAGAACAGACAATACTGTTCCAGTCACTAAAGTTAGCACCAAGGCCTTCTTTTGCATTCCCATCTAGACTAAGTGCTGACAAAAATTGCCAGGTTGCAAATAAGTTCTATTTTTTATCTTCTGACACAAAATATGAGGTGTGCTGTGTCTCCCTGCGCACTCACAGCAGAGGGCCCAAGAGCAAAGAGCAGAAAAGGTGGTTCTTGACCAGTCTGTCTGTACCTGCCAGCAGGAGAGGGGAGCAGATGTACAATGGGGAGATGTCATTGGCTTCAGTAGGCGTAGGATCAGCCCCTTATGCTTCCCATCAAACTCTAGTCCAAAGCCTTCAAGAAAACCTGAAAATTATGACTGCTCAGAAGAGAAACTCCTGACTATGCTACAGCCTAAATCTGGGACATGTCTCCACTCAGTTTGATCACTCTTATGGGATGACAGTCATTGCTTTCTCCACAGGACACTATACTTCAAAGCAAAGTAATGTACTGCCTTCAGTTACACTAATGCAATCCCCTCTGATTTATTCCTTCTACCATTTCAGTCAACGTCCCAGCGAGTCATCTACTTACCAGCTGCACATCTGCTTGACAGCTTTAGGGATCTTTCTCAAGCAATAAGTCCTGAATGTCTTTCCAGGGTCTTATGCTTCAGCTCTTTACTGTTTAGAGGATATTGCTCAATTTATCCTCAGCTTCATAGTCCTCTTAATGTTTATCTACCAGCACTGCCATCTTTCAAGCCACTGTACTAACAGATAAGGCCTTCGGCATCTGATTACCAGTCCAGTTATTATTTGCTGTTTGTCCTCTATATTTAGATGTATTTTACATGTTTGCTGGCTTCATTTCCACACACTATTATCCTTGTCAGAGACAGAGAATAACAGTCGCAGTCATAACAATGATCCTGTAGCCAGCTCCACTAACATTTTGCTAATTCTGCTCCCTGTTCATACTCCTTTAGTCATGACATTCAGAGTTAATAGCAGCTTTCAACTTACAATGGAAGCGATGGATGAGCTACACTTTCACCTGTTGGGGGGTTTTTATTATTTGAGTAAGGAGATATTTGTTTTCTTTTAAACTTGATATTTCCCCTAATAATAAGATAATTACTATCTAATTGAAAGCAGACACAAGTTGTTGGGTCTTTTCCAATTAGGTTTCACTTGTATGATTTGTCTAAGGTCATTTCTCCACAGGAAAATGGTTGTAAAATAAACCCTGCAGTGCTCAGACCCAGCTACATTCTACTGCAGTCTTACCCTGCTTTTCTTATTGGCTTGCACTTCTTAGAACAAAAAGAAATTCCTAGTTTTCCTTCAACACCCTTATCCCCAGCTTGACAGACAGCCCTTGGATACTCTGCTCCCTTGGTGTACCAGTGTACTCACGTGCAGGTGAAGTGGGAACTACAGTGCACTTTTCTTGCAGCTCTTCAGTGTTCCCTGCCTAGGAAGTGGATCTACACATGCACAGAGGGAACCTGACTGTCCAAAACCTCAAGGCTCGATCTAGTGTGGCATTGTCTGTTTTCAAGCTGGAACTGTGTCTTTCATTACACTAAAGGTCTCCCTTCCCATTAATCTTGTTGAGCAGCTCTCCTCTCCAAGCTCTGCTGCTCACAATTTGTGATTCCTTATTGTTGAGCATCCATCACACGTAAAATCAGTTCTAAGCACCCCATTACTCACATATTTAGAGATGTCAAAGCAAGGCCTCCATGTAGCTCCCAGAGCACTTTAGAATTCCCTTCTGCTTTCCCATCAAAAAGGCAAAAAGGACACAAGCAGTTCTTATTTGAACTTACCATGGAGGTAGATTTCCTTATACTGAAAGTTATGAGGAGAAGCAAGGCAAAAAAGGCAACTACATAATACAGCTACAGTTAATGATGCATGAACATCACAAAGTTCAGCTGAGCAAGGACGCAGTCCTGGGTCCTTCAGGTGACTTTTTCAGCGCCACTACAACAGGAGAACTTTCCTTGAAGACCACGTATGGAAACTAAGGTGAATTTCCTTTCTCATATTGTAATTTATATTTAGACCACTGTGCACAGCATTTAAAGACCTACAAACCAGAGTTTTCTTTAGCTCAGCCTGGTCTTCAGTTTGGTTTAGGGACCATCTCCATTCATTATTATGATGTGTAAATACAACTATGTCCTGATGAGATCAAGGAAACTGGGAAACTTCTGGGAAAAAAATCACTAATATGGGGTGTCTAAAGAAGTTTCATATATTTAAGAGCTTCCATTATTGGGATAAGCCTCAGAGAAAGCTGTGGAGCTCATGTCTAGAAACTTTGCATTCTCACACTCACTATTAAAAGGGAAAGTATCATCAATTGGTCTCCAGGGTCTATCCAGTAATGGATTCCTTTCCCCAGCATAGGATTGCTGTAGCTCATTCATGCACTCACTCACTCATTCATTCTGCAATTGTGCAAACAGACTCTGTAAACAAAAACTCTTCACCAGCAAACTCCCACCGTGCCAGCAATGTTAAGTGACAAGAATATGAACACCCTGCAGAGAAGCAGAGGCAAACAGTTCATTGATGCTTCTCTTTCCTCTTATCAGTATAGTTGATCCTGCTTTACAACCAATGTAAAAAGATAGGTTACACTGGTAATAAACCTCAATACATTAAGTCTCCGTACAGACTGGTTGCTGAAGGCTTAATATCAGTCATAATTATTATCCATAAAATGTTATTGAATCAGATCTTAAAAGTTAATGCTGCTTTGTTTCAAGAGATAAAGGACAGTAGGCTGGTAAGGAAAAGACGGAAACATCGAGCTTTTGATCACTCTTTGAGTGATTTAAAACCTTAATCGCAAAAGGGACTCAGCACTTCAAACATTATCCCAAATCCTATGAGCTGGCCTAAGCAGAGTCCAGTGGCAAGAGTGATGACTCAGAGGATGTTTTATCTTTGAACTTGGTACCAGCACCCAGATGGAGGATGTAACTTTTTTCTTGAACTCAGGCCTGGTGAATGCTGCCCTTTTAAGAGAGATTGAAATGTGGACTTAGTAGGTAAGAGCTTTCCTAAGCTGCAACTTCCCACATTCCTTTCGAGGCCTTGCTGCTCACAGCATCACCTTCATTCATGGGTGTTTGCCTTCGCAGCCCTAACATTTAATACAAGATGCAAAGCAGGTGCCCTGACAGAAGGCATCCGGTCAATGGAGTACCTAAGCTGCCCTAACATTTACAGCTAATAGACTGCTGTCCTTCCTGTCCACAAAAGCAGAGGATCTGGATCGGCTGGATTGATGGGCCCAGACCAACTGTATGAGGGTTAGCAAGGTGAAGTGCCAGGCCACAGCTCTTGGGTCAAAACACCCCCCTGCAGCATTGTATTGCAGAAGCACGGCTGGGAAGCTGCCCAGAGGAAATGGACCTGTTCAACAAGTGGCCAAGAAAGCCAAGGGCATCCTGGCCTGTACCAGCAAGAGTTGGCCACCGGGACTGGGGGAGTGATCAGCCCCCTCTACTTGGCACTGGTGATGCCACACCTCAAGTGCTGTATCCAGTTCTGGGCCCCTCACTACAAGAAAGACACTGAGGTGCTGGAGAGACTCCAGAGAAGGGCAATGGAGCTGGGGAAGGGGCTGGAGCACAAGTCTGTTGAGGCGGCGGGGG